>VRMD01002466.1:0-13194 GCA_009872375.1 Sminthurides bifidus | reverse complement strand
CACCGGAAGCCAACCTGCACAAAACGATACGTTTGTAGTCGATGAGACACCTGATAGTAAGTTTTTATGGATTTTTTATGGGTTAAACCTAATTTAATATCCTTCAAATAGCTAATTAATTTCTACTATCAACTTGATTTAGTACTGGGACCTGAAGAACTTCGCCGTGTGAACAGCTTGAGAGGATCATCACGAAGTCGGAGAAATACTTACGTTCTTCCTTCCAAATCTGATGCTCAGCCAGAGTCACCGTTTCTATTAAACTTGCCTAACAATGGTTCTGCTAATTATAACGCGGAATATGTGCGACCCACTTCCACCAACAGCTTTAACAAGAAGCCTCTAATACAAGCTGGGGCGGTGTCAAGGATTAAAGGCAGTAGCTCTAACGGCAATTCATCTGAGCGATTTTCTCGCGATAGGAGCCCAGAACCTGACCGCACTGAGTAATAATGTCTAACTAATATCATAACCCAATGTTTTGAGCCTCAGCTCAGTCTCCATCTCTGATAATAGCTTGCTTTTACTAAATATGGCTGCTAACTTTTCCCCTGAAGGTCTCCAATTAATACTCCCCCTGGGTCACCTAACTCGCAGAGGCGGGCCAATAACGACAATAATGTCTTCCAACGACTGTTTCAAAGCTCATCTAGCGGAAGCACGTCAGAAAATGGCGGGACAGGAGTAATTAGAAACATCAGGAACTCAGTGAGTCTAGCTTCTATGTGGTCACAGCATGGATTACGTTCGTATTTACATGTGTAGACAGATTGATAATCTTGATATTTTTCTCCACACAGTCTGCCAATCGAGGCGTACTGGTGAATGTTTCCGTTGCCGAAGGCCATACGCAGTCTGTTCTGTCTTTGTATGCTACCGACCGCCGGCTTTACTCCGCATCTAAAGACTCCAGTGCTAAGATCTGGGATCTGCACGTAGGAACAGAGATTCAGACTTTAACAGGACACCCCAATAATGTACAGTGCGTAAAAGTAACGCAAGACAATGACCTCATTATCACATCCTCTTCTTACTACATTAAACTGTGGGATATCCGGCAAAGCAATCCTTGTGTGGCAACTTTATTATCCAGTGGAGCAAGGGCTGACGACTCTCATAAGGTGGACCCACATTCCAGAATCTTATCGCTACCACCAAATGAATTCAACGTAACATGTATCGCTGTGGCGCCTAATGACTTCTACACATCATACAACGACCGTGTCCGTCGCTGGGATATGCGGTCTATGAAAAGTCCAGGCCTATTGCCAGGTCGACATGGATCTGCTGTGACATGCATGCTGATGGACAATAATGTGTTTATTAGCGGATCCAAAGATCATACCATTAAAGTTTATGAGAACCAGTTTGCTGTACATGACCCCAGCGTCGTCACCACAGTTGCTACTTCGTTAGAGCCTCCTCATTATGATGGAATCGAAGCCTTGGCAAAGAGTGATGACACTCTATTCTCTGGCTCTCGAGATACTTGTATCAAACGCTGGTCGGTGTCCCGGAAAGAGTTAGCGTACTCAATGAACAATGCTCACGGAAATTGGATCACGGGCCTCGCATTTGCCCCCAAAAACAATGCGTTACTGTTGTCTTCTGGCCGCGATGGAGTAATGAAACTTTGGGCCGCTGAAGATGGCCGAGAAATTTGCAAAGTCGATGCCCATAAGAGAGGTGTGACGTGTATTGCAACCAATTCGGACTTGATTTTCACTGGATGCCAGTAAGTTGGACTAAAAGCAAACTTTTATACTAATATTACAAGCTACTATGATTCTATATGATTCTATCATTTTCACTAATCTTCCTCACTTTATCCTTAAATGCAAGCAGCTTTGGAAAAATTCAGTTCTGGCGTCTCTCGCAATCTCGCCTTAACTCCGTGCTTATGTTTAATAACTACGTTCGAGACTGCTCGGATAATATCATGAGCATGTCTACTGGTCATATTATGGGACTTTCAATGTAATTTGTTTCGACTCTGCTTGTAGGGATGGCCAAGTTGGAATCTGGAAATGCCGAAAATCTCCAGAAAGCTCCCCTGACAACAGTGACATCTCTCCTTGATCTCGTACTGCGAACGAGCATTTTCTAGAGAAGACTATAGTACTGTGATGTTATTCTAGACGTTTGCTTCGCACATTCCAAAGATTCCGAATTTTAGTCTTGAATCCTAAGAGCTCCGATTCCTTCAAAGACAATAATTTTACTGTTCGTAGCATTAAGAGGCAAAAACATGTGATATTAGAAACCAATAAGCAATGTGTAGAATGCCAGTATTTAATCGCAATTCTTGATTTGGAACCAATTATGTCAAATGTAGCTGTTTGCATGTCATGTACCTCAGTATCGGTGTCTTCTTATTAACCTACGATATTTAAACTTAACTACCTTTTCTTCCTCAATCTTGACTGTTTCGAGTTTTGCCTTCGAGTTTTGACTACCCCTATAGCACTTAATCTTTCTATTTCTACCCAACCATGCTGAAAATCAGAACCAGCATTAATGTCCTTGTGAAGTCGTGGCGCAGTATCACCTTAATCATGCGCTGCGTCCTAGTCTACTGCTGAGATGTCAGGCTGGATCTAATTGTCGTACTGATTGTGAGTACCTTGATCAAATTTGAACGTAGTACTGTTTGTGTATAACCGCAGTAACGTAGGCAGGCTCTTCCGGAGCATTTACTCGCATATCAGGTTTAGGTTATTAGTATTGATCATTTCTAATTTAGCTGACTGCGAACAAGCGAAACTTAAGCTTGTAGGTTTCGTAATTAATAATTAACATAATATGGTACATCTATACTTTCTTTTGTATACAACGTGGAGTTTTTACTAAACGGAATGAATTTCGTGTAAAACCGAGGACGAGGACCAATTTGTATAGTGTGTGCGCAAGAAATAATTTGAACGAATTAAAAAAACATTCGTATTTAAGGTGTCGCCTTTTTAGACAGACTGTACATATGGACAACGTTAGTTTCGAACAAGTTTCTATTACTGTAGTACAGGTACAAGCCTCGGTTCATTCATAATTCCTGTATTTCAGATTCAGTTGACGCAGTCATCGGACATTGTTATTAGGTGAGGTGAAGTCTCAGTATTTGTCATTCTGTTTCCAAGATCAAACTGAACGTTCCGATGTTTGTGGTTACTTTTTGCCATTCGAGAATCTGCAATAGCCTGACTCACTAAAACGTTGCCTTTCAGATTACGCGCACCAATCCTTGTTTAATAGATTATGAGTGATCTTGCAGCCCACCCACAGGCCGTTATAACGAGACCTTAACTACCTTCATGCATCACTGCTATTCCTGTCGCCAATGTTGTGGAAGTGGAAAGTAGACCTGCTATCGAATTGCATGTCGAATTAGCTTAATAAGCTACCAAAATGGTATAATGAACTCTTCCAACAAGTATTCAATTACAGGAGAAACTCTGTCGCATAGTCATATGGCAGTACCGCTTTATAAGTTCTGACTTACTCCCAGGGAGTTTTGTGGGCTCAGAGAGAAAGTAGGCGAATGAGTCAGACCTTCTAACTATACGCTGCGCTGCTGAAGATTTAAGGATTGGGAACGCTCGTACGGCTTCGACTCTGTAAAAGATTTCGCATCCAAAAGCAAGTCTCATCCTACGCTTTCAGCTGCCGCCTCCCTGTGCTTTGTCATTCAGAGGAGAGAACATATGAGCAGAGAGTCAAGCTGCTGGCTTAAGGAGAAATTTTCCCTTGGAATCATCGCTCTCTTATCAAGTCGCTCCCTTCGAGCTCCGCTGCACCATTCATTCCTGTCGCTGTTTTAACGGGAAACGACGCCTCGCAAACAAGTTGAAGCAAAACTGTTAAATATTGCAAATTCTGCCTCATTGTTCAAGTCCGTTTTCCGTCAAGAATTGCTCCTGCTGTACTAATCTACAAACTGTATCCAGTGACTTCTAAAAAGTGATTGATTTCTATGACTTCATTTGACACTCGTAAACCGTAACTGCGACCCACACCAAAGTTGGTTGTTTGTCCGCAATTCCTGTCGCGAAAAACCGTCAGAATCATCATCATTCGCAGAACATTTTTCAGAACTATATTTCGATACCGTAGTCCGAAATCAGAACCTTTCGAGCATACAGGCCACAGAAAGGACATCTTCCAGTCGTTGTTCCTGAACAATTGCTGCTTCTTTTTTGAAGCTACGGAAGGTTTTGCCGTTCTGGAGTCATGATCACCTAATCCGTGATTTCTGACTGTAGCTGAATCTGTTCTGTCCTAAAATATGATGATGTCCAATAATGGTAATGTGTTATATCTACTTGCCAAGTTAACAGTTTTTTATTTTTTCTAGTTTCATAATGTTTTTCATGTGATTTTGTACTTGAGTCCAGCTCTCAGGTGTTCCATAGGGCATTCCGAAGCCATTCAAATTCGATCTCTTTCTTTTCGTTACGTAATGACTCACAAGCGTAGTTCCAAATTGACCAGCTTATGGGGATTCGTAGGAAGCTTAGAACCAACCGAGGCAAGTGCAGGATAAAGCAGTCGGCAGGAGTGTAGGAGTTAGCAGTAAAAGGGCTGCAGGAACTAGGACGGCTGGTAGCGATACATTGTAGCTACATACGGAGAAAAAGTCCAAGTGCGGATTAATTCAGGTGGACTTTAACCGTGGAGAAGATAAAGCGCACGTATTGTGGTGCGAATGGATTCTCATTGGCTTGCGCCTAGAAGCTTCTAGGAAGAGGGCTGTTATAGGGAGGTTTGAGCGGAGGACTACTACGTGGAAGGAAGAGAAGGCTATGGGCTGGGTTGTGTGCTGTGGATGAGAAAATCTAGGCATTGATACGTTGTACTGTGGAAGTGAAGGAAGGAAAATGGCTGGCGTGAACTTGTTTTGAAATATGCGAGAAGATTTACATGAATTTTTCTGCAAAAAGTTGATACAATTCACAATTAGTTATATTATTTCTACGCTCGGACAATCTCGTCGCCGCTGTGGAGTAATGAATTTTACACTTTCATCAATTCATTAGCTCATGTGTAAGTTGTGGACGGAAATGACATATGGCGGGCAACCAGTCTTTTACAATTTATAGTTTAAGGTTTTTAGCTTTTCTGCAATTTTACTGTGCCTTTGTCTGTCGCTCTATCTTTCAAAATTTTAGAACCTCTCGTCTTTTGAAAAGATCCGATTTGAAAATTTTAGGTTCAGGCTTGACTGCAATTTCCGAGGTAGAACTTGCGACTCAATTGTTAGTTGAGGGAGGTTTTCTAGTACATGAGATTCAGTCCTCATGACGTTTCTGAATTCTAGTCTTATAATTTAGAATTTTGAGTATCATATTCAGTATCATAGTTTGAAGCTTGAGAAGCAGGCGTTGTAGAAAAAAGAGCTTGAGCCGCTCTAGTTTCGGTGGTACTTATTACTGTGTGAAAATTTGCAATATATGGTGTCCAGTCATGTTGACTTCCAACAGGCAGAATGATTGGCTGTAGTGTAATTACCGTTAGTTAATGGACAAGGCGAACTGAGTTTTTGTTAGGTAAAAGTAAGTCTGATTGCCCATTTTTCGTTGTGAGACACTAGAATTGTGTACTAGTGAGGTTCAATTATAGTTCTTTTGTCCATATGACAGGAGTTTTACCATGCATAGCTTCAAGGTTTTCCTAGGGATTGTTCGCACGACGTATTCTTTGGTGTGTTGGTGTAACCTTTCAGGTTTCAGAGTATGTATTCTTACGATGTATGTGGACTGTGTAAAGCTGAACACACGAAATCCTTGGATTCTGTGTTAATCAATAGGATAGAGACGCAGAAGCTTATAGCGTGGTCGGCTAACTGTACGTCGCTGAGCAGTAGAATGAAGAAATTTTACTTAACTTTTGCAACATGAGTAGGTGCGAGGTAAAGAATTGGGCGTGTGATTAGCGAAATGGGAGTATGCATCAGGCAGGTCAGGAATGCTGCACTGGAACTTTATTGGGGCATAGTGATACTATACTGACACGGAGGGGGTACCACAGTGCAGTGCTGCGTGATAAAACCAGCAGTCATCCGCGTTTGGCTGGCACTTGTCACATTGCGAACGTTTTAGCTGATGTTTAACGAAGAGTACTGTTAGCGTTACCCATAGCTTTTTGAAGTAGTTGCGGGCTCTGGTTTCTAAGGTATCTTTTCTGGTTATCAAAGTCTTGAGGATCGTGACGTGAAACAAGATTCCTCGGTAACAGGGATTCAACAGTCAAAGTTAAAGATTCATGCTCCGTTTACGTTTCTATGACGTTTTGAAATAGTTTTTGGAGTTTAACGAAGTATGAGTTTGAGGGGTAAATTCGATAGGGAAGACCGGATGCAATGCATGTTATGCTAAAGATGGAAAGACTGCTTAAGTCGTTGTGAGAATTCTCAGTTTCTCTGATTGGCAAGAGGGCTCTGGACAGAATGCAATTTTGATCGAATTTGAATGTTATGTCATGTGTGACAAGATGATTTACAGAAGTTATGACTTTGTGTATCTTGCTAAAGACAGGACGGAGAAGGCAGCAGCCCTACCAAAAAATGTAATGACAGAGGAAAACAATGTGGGTTTGTTTCTTGTTGTAGTTTCGAATCCAGAGGATCATACAGTTATGAACGCTGAAGAAAGTCCAGAATCGCCATCGGGTGGGGACCAGCCTTTACATGTTGAGGAAGATGGGCCTGATTCTCCAAATGACTTGAATATAGTTGAAGACCCGGTTGATCAAGACGTCGATATGAATGAGGAAGGAAACTTATGCATAGATGCTTCCACGGATTTGCACATTGACGAAGCCATAGCAGCTGATGCAACACCAGTCTCTGAGGCTGATAAAAGAAATGATAGTGTCAGTGGGTCTGATGAGACTCCGGCCTCGCCTACTAATCATGATATTTCACCTACATCACCCATTGTCAACAATGCTCCAGCATCACCTGGAGCTGATGGAAAAAAAGGTGCTACTGACCCTGATTATGTTACGACGGCGAACTACAACGAGACGAGTGAAACTGAAGCGCGGGCAGGGTCACCTGAGATTGTGGAACGGATCGGCGATGAAGCACCTGCTTCACCTGATGCCAAAATGGAAGTAGATGTTACTGAAAATGCGAATCAAATTAATGAGCTTCAAGATGAAACTTCTGCACCTTCATTGCTGAATGAGGATAAAGAGAATAGCCAGGAGACGATGAAGAATGAGGATAGTAATAGTTGTACTGTTAATGACATCAATTCTCATGGTAGTAGCGCTAGAAGCCCCACAAATTCCGAATCGGCGCGTGATGGAGATACCCAAGATGGGACCGATGCTGTTGATCAGGTATTAATTGCATTATTGGTTTTTTATTATTTTCAGTACCAGGGCTAGTTAAGTTGCAAGACATTTAAAGGGGCATTGAAGGAAATGATTCTAACTGTAGGAACATAAATTTCAGGTTCAAGATTCCGAACAAGACGGTGATACCAGAGATACTACCAAGCAGGAATCTGCAGACGAGTCCATGGATGCTACCGATTCAAAAGCTGCCAAAGATGAGATTGATCCTGCAGATTTAGAAGATGGGGAACTACCAGATTCTGATGACGATGAAGGTGGCGGAGAGAAAGAAAAAAAGAAGATACCGTCTTTAATTGAGTTGGAGAAGAAGTTGAAGAAATCCCTGGAAGAGTTGGATAAAAAGAACAAAGAGAAAGAACGGGAGAAGAAAAGGAAAGATCGTGAAAGAGAAAAGGAAAAAGAGAAGGAAAAGGAGCGAGAAAAGGAACGAGAACGTGAACGCGAAAGGCAGCGCGAGAAAGAGAAGACTAAGTCGTCTTCTGATCGCAAGAAGCGCCGTCATTCTGACGAAGATTCAAAAACTTCCAAATCGAAAAGAAAACGCGAAAATGACTCACCTGATGCTGAAGGTTCTTATCCTCGCGGTGCTAGTCCTGGAAAGCCTGCATTTGAGACAAATGATTTCAGAGGCCGTGGAGATTACGACGATGGGTGAGTGGCTTATGCGATTAACAATGTCAGCACAATCTGATTTTATCATAATAATGATATGGTTTGATTACTCAAATAATAATGTTTTGTAAAATATATTTCATTCTGTTTAATATAGTCGTCGTCATCGAGATGACGGTCGAGATATGGGAAGGGGTGGTAGAAGAGGAGGAATAAGCCACGGGTCGTCAAGACGCGATGACTCAAAGCCGCCAAAGAATGATATGATATGTTCCTATTTCATGCAAGGCAAGTGTCAAAAGTCCGCGGAAGATTGTAATTTCTCTCATGATGCCACTCCTCCGAGGAAATACGAACTGTGCAAATTTTGGATGATGGACTGCTGTGCTAAGAAGGAAAAATGCTTGTATTTACATAATGATTTTCCGTGTAAATTCTTTCATACCGGATTGATCTGCAAGCAAGGGGATAAATGTAAATTCAGTCATAATCCGCTTTCCCAAGAGACCAAGACAGTCTTACTGAAGGTAAAACCTTAGTTTTAAAGTATATATGATTGTACATAAAAACTATTGGGCTGATTTATAACCGGTGTCTGTATTATGGTTTAGCATATTGAAACAGCTCCAAAAGAGATTCTCGGAGATTTTCCTCGGCTGAACCGCCAAGGAGCCTTAAATTTGATTAACAAGATGGAAGATAAGCTCAGCCGTAGAAATCAGCGGCGATCGTCACCTCCATCAAGTCATCACCATCACGATGACCGAAATCGACGGACCCGCTGGGAGCATCCGACACGTGATGACGAAGAAAAGTTGCATGAACTTATGGAAGAAGCAGGAATTGGTAATTTATTTGAAGAAGCTACAGCAGAAGAACGAAATTCTCCCCCGCCCCCTGCAAAACCTCAATTACCTATAAGCCAACAACCTGGGCTTCTTCCGACTCCCTTACTGCCATCTCCTGCGGTTGCCGCAAATCCTTTGTCCAACATTCTGACAGGTCTGCCACTTCCAACACCCGCTGCACAACCGTCTGTAGCTAATCCGTTTTTGAAGTTAGAGCCTCAAATGATCCAAGCTTTCATAACGGCCTTTCCGAACGCAACTCCTCAGCAAATGCAACAAGCCATGCAACTTTTTATGACTCAGCAAATGAATCTTACCGGTGCTTCCAATCCTGTTGTGCCAGCAGTTGTAAAAACGGAACTTCCCACTGGTTCTCCAAATTCGGTTAGCAATACAAACGGCAGTACTTCCAATTCTAATGCTCCAAGTATGGACTTCGAACACCTCCCTAAAATGCAGCAAGAAATATTTAAGCGCATCCAAAATATGCAAATGAAGAAAGAACAAGAAATGATGCCCGAAGCGAGTTCTCCTCCTCCTCCTGCGGATGAAGATTGGTATAGTGACGAGGATGAAGAGAAAGTTTCTAAAAATGAATCCAAACCTGATCCTATGAACGATATCCTTTCTAAGATACGCCAAATTTCACAGCTTCAAAATGAAGATGTTAAACCCGCAGTTGGTATTGCCACCAATATATCTGCAGCACGCATTACTCAAGATGTTGACTTTCGTCCAACGTTATTTGGTGATACTGACTTCAGGATTAATCCACCTCGATCGGTAGAGAGCTTCAAGGATGTCGACCTGAGATCACGAGATCCCACTGGGTTTAAAAAGATGCCAGAAATTCCTGCAGCTGAAATATTCGCCGGGCCGAGTTCTCACAGCGGAGTTGCTTGGAAAGTCGTAGTGGTAGCTGGAGTTAAACCCATTGATTATTCGTATGTTCTGGGTTCTATGACCCCATCACAAATCCGAAGCGATCCCCGCCTGGCAAATCGGGGTGGATCAACGCCACAAGGTCCAGCTAGTCCACCTGCTTCTGCCTCTGGATTTCCTTCCGTAGGCAGCTCACCGCTAGGAATTCCATCTGGAAGTGACTTCTCAGACCCAAGAATGAGACGCGGCGGTGGTGTGAAGTAAGTTATTCAAGATGTTTTTTTTAACTATTCGCCAAAGTATGCAAAGGGTCGAGAGCCCGATACATTGTCAATTGAATAATAACTAATCTAATTCTTCTTTAGGGAACGAGCTCCAGTGACCAGTGGTGGAGACAGTCCAGGACAACCAGGTGCCCTACAAAGTAACCCTTTCTTCAATAGTGACATACCTCCCGCGTTCGCTCAGATTGTGCAGGCAGCAGTTGCGGCTGCCGGAAGTCAGCCGTCTCAAAATGCATTCAGTGTACCCAACTTACAGCCCAACCCCTTCTTGCAACCCGACATAGTGAGCATGGCTGCCGCAGCCCAAGTTGCAGCAGCAATTCAGCAACAGCAAGGTCAGGGCGTAAGACCTCCGTTTCATGCGCCGAAGAGTTCATGGGAAAGTCGCTATCAGCAAGGTTCAGGTGGTGTTACCCCTCCTATTTAGTAAGCTTGTATCCTCATCTAGAGTGGATGAATAAGGATAATAGTAATTTTTCACCATTTACAGCATTGCATAGTAATCAACATCACTAGTGTTACTTCTGTACCATATACTTTGTAAAGGTAGAGCTAGTAATCGAGTCGCACAGCCTATGCACATCGCAAAGTTCACAGCAGCGTAATCATTGCCAGCGAAATATTTGGTCGCTACTGTTATCGGTTATGTTAACAGCGTTCACGTTATTTATGAAACTAGTTATGATAATTCTAATTCGCTGCCACGCAGCTAGTACTGTCGTACTATGTCGATTATGAGACTGTTAAGTATGTGAGTTCATTTGTCGGCTTTGTTCAAATTTGATCCTTCAGCAAGTAAGTCAGATAGCATTGAATTATTGTGTAAATTCATTGTTTAATAGGTTGTGTTGTTTTTAATAATTTATGCTCCGTTAAACCAAATTGTATAGCATTTTAATTGTACACCTAGCGCCCAGCAAATTCTGTCAATCTTATGCAGTATTAGCTTTATCAAAAGGATTTTATCAGTCTGTCATTGTTGCATTTACCAAAAAGGTAATCTGAAAAAGTTAGATTGCAAAATAAAAGACTGATTTGTTATCAGATGAAAATATGATAAATTCAATCAAGGATAAAAGTTGTTTCATTCATGACGAAGGAGTCGTGTTCTCACGGATAAGATCTTTCACTCAGTGAAGTGGTTGCATCTGCTTCATATCGATATCAAATTCGGCTTTGTTTCGACTATGCACAAAGCATGTATGGTTAACCTTCAATCTGCTTTCAGCTCAAAGTTCGGATGCTTGGCCCCGGACTTTGGGATGAAGGCGTGCGATCATACAATGCTCGAGCTCATATTGCATTTCTAAGCTGATTGAAAACTTTAATGTACTGCAGTCATCCCTCTCATTCATGATAGCCAGGTTTCGCAGATGTTTTCGTGCATAATTAGCACGTGTACTACTCCAAACGTTGCACATTGCTGTCAGATTCGGACCAAGTGTTTGTTATGATTAGGCACGAACCGTGTTCAAACTTATTCTGTAGTATTTCTTTCATTAATTTAGTATTAGTTTAAGGTTTTCGGAGAATCTTCAGTTCCTTTTATTTTGGAGGACTACTGCACCCTGCACTGTGAAGAACGAGTTAGCTCTAGGACGAACAAATATTTGCAAGAGGAGAAGAGGAAATTATTCAAGTCAACTACAGGTAAGTTTATTCCTTTTATTTTGGAGGACTACTGCACCCTGCACTGTGAAGAACGAGTTAGCTCTAGGACGAACAAATATTTGCAAGAGGAGAAGAGGAAATTATTCAAGTCAACTACAGGTACGTTATTTGCAAGTTCTTGGTAACCGATAGATTTATAGCTGTTACAATTGAAGTAGCCTTGCAGGTCAGAAGAGGATATAGGGTGAGGAGTTTAAGGGTAAGAGGTTAGGGCAATAAATTAGCGCAAATGACGTACAGATGGAAAGCTGGATAGAGTGAACTAAATGCGTTTGAGCTCTCCTTTTGTACGTTTCAATCAAAAAAGCTCAAGGGTTTCGCTTAAGGGTCTCCAAAAGATATCCATAATAATCATAAACGCTTTTGGCACGTAGGGGCATCATGTACACAATGCAAACTGCATGTATACCCATTGAGCTGCCACGACTGGCCTATAGTGCATTAGTCCGGATCCATTTTTACCATTTTTGATTTCAACATCCTCTATGACTCCCACCGAATCAAAAAAGATTCTAGCTTAATTTTCGCGAAAAAATACAGTTAATGTTTTGTCGATTCATATGATTAAAGATTTTACTGTGCAAACGGTGACCAACATGTAATAGGTAAATAGACTTTTTGCAACTTGTAAGGATACCGGGTAATCCAACGCATTGCCGAAGTATATTTTGCATTACAAAAAGCATTAAATAGCAACGAAAATATTTCTGCTTTAATGATTCTTTTCTTACGTTGCAGAGTTGCGACTGTTTATCTTTAAAGCGATTCCTTTGATCATTTAGCAACACAATTAGCGCAAAGGATGTAGAACTTACACTGCAAGTCTTTGTAAGTCTGATGTCTTTGTTTTCTTCCAGTAATAAATTACCAGAAAGGGCTTGTAGCCTACTAGCTGACAAATGGGCAGTTTGCGTGGTGACCAAAGCAGCAACGACACCATGGCTTCAGATCCAGCATTGGAATGTTCGCAATACGACAGCGAAGCTGTGTTGACCCAATCTGATCATGTCACTGCAAGTATACCTATTCAAGACTACAAAGACGCTCTGAAGAACTTGCCGGACAACGCAAAACTACTGTCAATTGACATTGGAGGCTCATTGACAAAAATTGCTTATTTCTCAACGATATCTCACCGAAGAGTTGCGATTGTGGACAAGCCAGAGAAGGACCCTAGATCAAGAGCTGAATCTCCAGAGTTTGAGTTTGAGACATGGGAAAATCCCCGATTACATTTCATCAAATTCGAGACTCATCTGATCGAAGATTGTCTGGACTTCATTCGGAATCACCTGACGGTCGGTGTCTGCAAGGAATCTGCTGCCCCCATCAAAGCAACTGGTGAGAGGAAACAGATATTTCCTAATGCAGTTATGAACACATTTAAGTTATGGTTTAAGGTTTTTAACTTTTTACCTCAGTTAGACTATTTTATGACCTTATACAGGAGGCGGAGCACGGAAATACAGGGACCTGATCGAAAACAAATTGGGAGTGACAATTGATAAGGAAGATGAAATGCAGTGTCTCATTAAAGGAGC
>VRMD01002465.1:0-13195 GCA_009872375.1 Sminthurides bifidus | reverse complement strand
AAAGAGAGTGGTGTGCGTCCTGCATTCGTTTCCCTTTATAAACTATCTATTTCCTAATCTGGGAGCAATCTCGTGACTGACTGAGAGTTTAGCTCAAGTAAGAATGTCATCGGAGTTTTATTCGGGTAACTTGTAAGCAACGTAAAAAGTGAAACTTTCCACTCTTTCACTCATCTCAAATTAATTTAGAACTTTTCTCCACAAGAATCAGTTAATTCACATGAGAAATATGTTGAAAAACAAAGTAAAGTACAAACTACCAGGACGCAAAACTAGAGAAGCAACTAGACTCTGTACGGGTCTCAGCTCAAGGCTTTTCTGCCCTTGCCTTGGACATAAACGTAACCCTTGCCTTTTTCTTCTTTTTGTCTCTGCGCTTCCTATCTCAATTTCCCATGCTATCTTTTCCCCTCCACTAGTGCCATCCTGTTTTACTCCTTGAGCGTCTTTATTAATTCCACTTATTCTTTCTCCTCTCAATTTTTTCTTCCCGTCCGCACATATATCAAATTAAACATTCTTGTAACCTTCCTTTCCCAATTTCCTCGTCATCCTCCATACATAATCTCCTCTTCGCAGGCTTACTTCCCTGAATTGTTTCCATTTATCCCGGGTCACAAAACTTTAAGTATTCCCTAAACATTCCGCGATTTTGCCAATCTCTCAAGCTAAATATTTTGTCCATGCTCCAAGAACAGGAACGCTTCCAGCGCTTCAACACCAACAAACGCTCCATCATTACTTCACTCCCATAATATCCTCCAGCTGTTACTCCAACTTTCCCTTGCGCAACTTCCAGCTAAAAGAATCTTGAAAAGAAAGTGCACCACTTACATTCTTGTGCTCTGCATCCAACGCATCCCACATTGACGCCACGATTTTCGAAACTTCTCCAAAGGAAGCGTTCGGGTTCTGTCCTTTGATAGCCGCTTGCGTATCACGGAAGAATAAAGCGTAAGCTGAAACCGGTCTGCAATAATTCAAATCAAACAGGCAATTAGTCAATCATCCTTCAGTTTCCTTCAATCAGATAAGCAATGCATAGTGTTTCTGCCCTTTCTCTCTTATGGCGCGTTCAAATTATGGTGCGAAAAATTGCAAGCTTTTCTCTTGCACAAAGTACAACCCCGAAAACTCCCTCCAATTCTCAAACGACAGTAGCAGTAGAGTCACTAGACCGAAGCCAGACCTTTAAGTTTTTGCAGAACCAACCCTGCTTAGTATCTCTCTCCCTTGAATATCAGGAGCGAAGGACAGAAAGGAGTTGGACTGGAAGGGCGGATTTCTAGCGAGGCGAGAGCATAGTTAAGACTAGGTTGTAGCATTTACATGCACTGCTCAAGCCCATGAAATTAAAGATAATGTATTCGGAAGAAGGCTGGGTAGCACGCTGTCTCAGGACATGATGGAAACAACAAGTCAAAGTAAAAGTGTTCAGTCACTAAGATTGGAGCATGAAAAGCTTCCGTAAGGACGACAGAAACTAGTCAGATCCAATCCCTTTTCCCAGGCGGTCCACACAGACAAGAGGAAGAAACGATCAAATGGGATAGCAATGTCGAATCAAAGTTGATCAAGTCAATCCCAAGTTATAAAGGAATAAAATTGGACGTGAGAGAAAGAGGATATGATGATTTCCTTCATGCATGCTATTTCTCCAATAACACATAGGACCAGAGGAGTCTCCAGCTACATATCACGCACAGTTGACTGAATACTGAGCCACCAAAGACGCTATCTCTTCCCTTCTTCCTTGCAAGACTTCAAAACGAGTTAACATGACAGCATACACGGCCTGGATAAACTCCAACCACAATATCAATCGCTACCGCTCTTTAAAACAAATGTATTCCTCACTATCATAACAATTCCCTCGTACATCCATCTTGCTCTTCTCTTATTCCTCCTCAGCCTGTACTGCATATGAAGTTGCTATTTTCTCCAGCTTCAAAACAAATTTGCACAATATCATTACATCCATTTTATCTCCAGCCACGCTAACCATCAGTGCACAACAGGCTACAAGTGCCAGTTCCTCAGACCGCGTCAATGCCACTATCGCGTACCAAAAGTAGCCACCAAACCGCCACCACCTCCGACGCTTTCTTCTCCTAACACCTTTTCCTGTAACTAATCTCCTTGTCTTGTCTTTCCTCACCGCACACTTACCCAAGGAACAATCTCACTCAACTATCCATAAGCAGAATCCGTTTTCACTCTTTTCAACTTAGCAGTCTCCCAACAATTCAAGTAACATATACACAATTCCCTTTTTTCATCTCCGCCGTGTGAAAAACGAATAAAATATCAAAAAGGAAGAAAACAAAAATGTCCCCAAGAATCAATTTGAGATAAAAGCACTTTCAATTTTCCTCCTTTCCTTACAATTTTCCTTGAACTCCCTCCCCTCAACTGGTACTCGAACAGTGAGGGAACAACGCAGCCTCCATGTGCTCCGGTCCTACAGCAGTATTCTCATCTCGATGTGTTCCGAATTCGTCCTTCAATTCCAGTTCATATCCTGACTGTGACTGCCTTTTGCAAATACTTTTTTCTTCCCTTTTCCTGCACCATTGACATATAGCATTGGCTCTGCTTTACTTTTACCGTGTCCATGCTCGCCATCCGCCAAACTTAGTATTGCTTTTGCATGCCTCCATCATTTTATACTTTTCTCTGACTTTCTTTTCAGCCTTCATCCTCTCTTCCAGTCAACCAGCCCTCTGAAGGAACACAATGTTCCCTTCACACCGGACTAATCTTGCGTGCTAAAATAAGATGCTTTGATTCTGGTCCTGTAGGCAGTGAACTATAATCTCGCTGTGCAAATCTCACACCGACCAGCCACCTTCACGAGATTTCTTCTCTCAGCTGCAACTTCATCTCACCCTCCCACACACTTGTTGGCTTGCAACTTTCAGTAATGGAAAAATCACACGCTGCAATGCTTACAACTTTCTCATGCAGTCCTGCGATTGTATTTAGGTGGGTCTGATTTTTCCATCTACTAGACCGCAACTCAATCTCGCTCTTCTTTCATTGACGACCACAATGCACTGACTTTTAGCTCAAGTGCGAAAAGCAATTGGACATTTTCTCTCCCAATCCATATGCAATAATGCAATTGCTAACTCGACAATAGCACGTAACGTATCCCTATACCATCATTCTCACTAAAATGTTTTGCTGGTGAGAGCACGCATTTATTTGTGCACGTGTGCAACTTGAATCTACTGATACTGATTCAACTACCTGGAACAACTATACCAGTATCTGATGCAAAGGCTGGTTGCAGGAGAATTAGGGGCTAAGTGATACGGGCCGACACCACTTTCACATTCATTCAGCTGCAGAGCGAGATCCAGCAGTGAAAGTAGCAATGGAAACGGCGACGCACCATAGCACATTTCATGCAAGCAACGCTGGAGAAAGCATTCTCGTTCTCTTTGATAAATGCTCCAAGCAATAATATGTGACATATTGCTTATTAAATTATTTCTGTTCCCGATTTTTATGTTCCTGTATTCTCAATGCTATTGCCTCTCTCCTTCCTCTCTCCTCTATTGCCTTCTGTAAAATCGATCCTGAATAACTACTTGTGATTGCCATTGCTACTACGGAATCTGTTACAGGAAACAAGACATGTTTTACTCTAATGTGCATGTGAAAGAAAAAACATCCACATACTCCACGAGTTCCGCCATCCCATAGCAGCCATCACAGCACTAATGCGTTCAAGGAATAAAAGTGGTCGAAAGAGCTTTTGCGTCCTTGTTACTCGTAGGACAAAACTGCACATCTCCAGCCAGCTCGAAGGCAGCCTTACCGCCTGTTTTCTGCCGAATTTCTCTTCCTAACTTCCTTGTGGCCATTCATTACTTTTCTGTATTGCTTGGACTTTCTCTGGGAGAAATTTTTAAAAAATTCTTCACCCTTCTGCAAAAGCCGTAGCTCAGCTCGCTTACAGGCTGAATGGATGTAGGCAGTGGTAGCAGCACTTTTGGAACAAGAGCCACGCACACAATCACTCCGCCACGGCAACTTGTTACAGATTCCATCAAGTGGTCTACGTCTTGTTAAAAGGATTTCCTCCCTGGGTTCTGGCCATTTCTTTTTAAAAAAGTACATGGAAACACGGGCCACAGACGTCAACTATTAAGATGCATGGTAAACAAGACTTGGTTCCTTGTCGCTCTTATTATTAATTTTTAAAAAAAAAACAGTACCACCGTACAACCACTCATCATACAAAATTGCATTATCAATTTATGAATGTCCATGAGTTTTTTGAACCGCCTCTCTCTCTCTAACCATTAACAGCTTTTAGTTACATGGGGATCGGCGCGTCGCGTGAGGCCATAATTTTTGTAAAAACTTGTTCCTTAATCCCTTAAAATTATTTGCCCATGTGCGCCCCATACGCAAATTAACGCCACCAACAAACAACTCATTACTGTGTAACACAGCAATCAATTAAGGCACAAACACGGCAGAACATGCCATATTTTCAGAATTTTTACCCCCTGCTGGAGCACTGCTCTCCTCTTCGGTCTCTCTCTGCACTTAAAAAATTGCTTTTAAGGCGGGGGGATAAAACGTTTTAAATTATGAATCATTTGTACATAATTTTAGGCCTTGTTTCCTTGCCGTGCGGCGTAGTTGAATTTCCCAGTGCCTGGAAATAATTTCAAACAAATGCAACAAGGACGTGCCTATGTAAAGAAAGATAGACTACAGGACTCCTTCTGGATTTGGAAGTCAAGTTACTTTTTACTTCGTTACATTTGAGTAACATTCCAATCAATTACTTGCTCATTGAATTCGTATGAAAGCTTTAGAAGGAGGGCTACGGTTACAAACTCATGTTGGAAGCAACGTTGTTTCCTGAATGACTTAACGTGAGAATCTGAACTGAATCTTGCACGCTTCTCCGAGATAACTTAATCCGAAGTGGCAACTTTCGGAGTAAGCTGTGGATGTGGCCCACGTGCTCGTGCGGAAAATACGCTGGGAATCGTACTATTACAAATGAGATATAATTACAAGTCCATTACATTTCAGTAACGACATTAAAAATTGTGGGATTCACGCCGGTTTTGCATTTTTTGGCCTACAGCTAAATAATTACGGAAATTATCCGACGAGCTTTTCGCATGTAAGATCGGGCCAGCTTACGACACTTGGCTTATTTCTGCATCACGATCATCAATTTACCTCGATTATCAGTTTCTCTCATGAGCATGATGGCGGCGTCGATACCTTCATCCTCTGATCACCATCATCATCATAATTAGCTCTAAAATAATATGCACGAAATTTTTCAACTCATGACACGACAATCAAGCTCACATTACAATTCATCAAGCATTTCTTCTTCTTCTCTTCCTCTCCGTGCTTCCCACCTCCTCCAACGTAATCCCGTCACCTCTTTCCGCCGTAAAGTTGAAAGAACTCTAGCCGTACGGCGGTTAGATTAAGCAAGCTAAAACAGACTCTACAGGCTGTTTCTCGCAACTACTCCAATATTAGTCGAGATGCTGGTGCGATACGGGATTGCTCACATGCTTGATATACAACTTTGTCTGTAGTTGTACAAATGTAATCCTTTCTGAACAAACGCTATCTATGATGTATCTCACAAAAATTTGTTGCCTTCAACGACAACAGCGGCTTGGTAGTGAAATCTTGGCATATACGAACAGAATCCCTTTGGCTTGGTCTCATCCACTTGTGAAAAGGAGGTTGCATACTCTTACACGACGGCGATGCAAGGTAAGGAGGACGACAACAGAACTTGTCGACAAAGAGTGAAGCGAGATGCAATCACATACGCGAAGATCACGTCGCTGTTTGCATTTTTCCTTTCCGCGTATCTTTATTCGGAGAGCATCTTCCCCTTTCAACCCTATTCTCAGGGCCGGTCCTTTGATAAAAACACATCAAAAGAATGGCGGCAGCTCCAGCGCCATTCAAATGTCGTAATCAACCGTAAATATTATCATTAACAAACCGCACCTTTCCCTGTGTAAATGGCAGAGGTCGGACAATTACAGAGTCTAAATCACCCCGACAACTATTTGGTCAAACTGTTCACGATCTTGGACAATCAACCAGCCGCACGCATCCCTCATTCTCACCGAACCACATGGCTCCGCAACATAGCTTTGCAACATAGACAGGAACACGTTCACACCATGTAATTCTTAACCACGCCATCACTTGGTCGTCCTATCCGCCGGCCGACGAAATTCCTTCAGTCCATACCTTCCTGCATTCGTAATTCCGACACCGGCACATGTAAATTGATTCCGTTCCTTATTATCAGCTTACCACGGCATAATTGATAATTCGACACCCCTTGTCCCATCTTCCCGCCGTGGTAGACATGAAACCATCTCCTCCCCCCTGTCAATGTGACATGAGACCCGCAACTCACGTGCAGGTCTTTCTTGTTCGTATTCAACTGAAAAAATCCCTTTCTCCAGCACCTCCATCTGCCCCTGCCTTGCTCCCAACAGACACCTCTGATTCCTCAAGCCCTTGAGCAGTTTTAACGCTTGCTCGTTAATTAAAAAACACAACTTCATTCTAATCTTTCAGACCTGTTCTTCTCATTTTGTCCGTCGTCTCTGCCGTAGCGTAAGTTAACGGTGTCGAGCTCTCGCACCTTGAGCGCCTCTAACGAATTCCACACAAAGGGTGAAACAGACTCGTGGGTGAGAGACAGTGTGCGCTCCTTGCTGACAAACGCATCTGTGGCTCCGCGCTTCCCTCTGGTGAACAGGTGAGGCCTTCTGATTGATGACTCGAGTAATTATGCATGTAAATCGTTCTTACTTTTACCCATTAGTCTTATTAATTTGTCCAGACTCAACCATCTACATCCACTTCCTTGAACCAGGGGCTGTAATTTACTGGCAGAGAAATTCCCCAAAGACACAACCTTTTCCTGTAAATCATGCTTCGCTCCAGCCCAGCATCTTGTAACTCATTTCCGTACCGATGTGCCTGAGAAAATACCAGATCTTAGCCAACCTTCGCAACTTCACAACTCGCTAAAAAGCTACTGAGTAAAAACTTTAACCAGACTGTTGCTATTTTGTGAATCCTAAAATCCCTCGAAGGAGCAACTTGAACGATGTAACAAAAAGTCTTGACAAAACAAGTTATAACCGTAGCCAAGACATCTTTCACCACTTTCGATCTTTCAAAACATAATGCTGAATGCATTTAAATCTACAAAAACACTTCAAGCTAGGCACTTAAAGGTAATGCAGGCATGGCCAATAATGGCACATTTTTGATTGTCTTTTCAAAAAGCTTGAAACAACATATGAAGTCCACTTTGGCGTATTTCTGACCAACACTGCAAAATGATGCAATGGTTTTTACACCTTTTCAGATAACTTGGACCATTTCGGCACTTTGTTTCAAAAACAAAGCAATTTTAAAAATGTCGTCATTGCTCCAGTCTGTCCCCTTTCCCTGGTATCTTCATCAAAATCAACTCGGGTTGCCATTACCACTCTGAGTAAACTGTTATACTGTGTAAATTGTTTAGGTTTTTGAGATAAAAAATAATCCAAGTTACGGCCTAGCTCAAGTTACGATTACCGAAAACTTTACACTTTTTTTTACCACAAGCTAGATCTATCTTTGCTCCATTATCCTTATCCTCACAAATCCCTGACTCACAGGAGTTCCTTCCAGCAATTTATCCAAGTCAGCGGCTTATACGAGGGGATCTGCAAAGCTATTTGAATTAGGATTGCACCTGCACCAATACACAAGAAGGCAAGCTTCTCCAAGTTAAAAGTTTTAAGCAACCAACCTCCGCAATTGTTTACGACAATCCGGATCATTTCAAGCTTCAAAAATCCTTAATTTTAGTTTACGTACGGTCCACTACAGCCGCTCTTAAGCTTTTGAAACATGTTGCAAACTGACCCACAATACATTTATTAAATTTGCAGAGTATCGTCAAACTTACTTTTGAGGCTCGTTAGGGTCCCTCTTCTTCTTCTTCTTTTGAGCTTTTGGCTTCTTCACAGTGACAGCAGGGCCGCTAACTGATCTGGAATCCACGGGCTCGGGACTCGGTCTTTTTATGCCTGGTGTGAGCTGGAAAACACAATAAAAAACACATTTTATACTTGCAGTGTACATAACACGTGGCCAAGTGAGCATGCTGTACTAGGAAAAATCCATCACATGAGGCAACAGCGTCTAAAAAGTTTTTCCTCTTTGTCAAATTGCGGCAAATATTATTTCCAGATTCGTTCGGTTGTAAACCGAAGAACAATTTCTTATTTACTTCTTCTAGCCAGTTTCACCTTCGTGTCCCACTTCCACCCTCCCAGGAAGAGAAACATGTGCTGTACCGTTAAGAATTTCTCATCAACCTTGCCCTTCACAAATACGAGCATCGTAGCATCCACAATGCTACCGATTTGAAAAACCATTACAAAACTTTCTGCAATACAATAACCTCCCACAGTTTGACTAGGCCTCTGCCCTCGCACTTTATGAATACGAGAGTAGGAATGTTTCTACAACTTTTTATGCAAAACTTTCA
Source organism: Sminthurides bifidus (assembly GCA_009872375.1). Classification (NCBI taxonomy): domain Eukaryota; kingdom Metazoa; phylum Arthropoda; class Collembola; order Symphypleona; family Sminthurididae; genus Sminthurides; species Sminthurides bifidus. Next base: position 4,620 of record VRMD01002465.1, on the reverse strand, counting down.
CACCAATCGCAGTTATACAGCAACAGCAACCAACTTTTCTTTCCCACTTTTCACCCATATAACTTAAACAATTTGATTTCGCCCAACTTTTTAGAACCTCATTTTCACCTTCAAATTCATATTACGTGTATCATAGTCCTTTACTTCTTGGTGGCCAGGTTGGCCTGACTTGTAATTCATACCACGTACTTATGAAAATCCCCATTATTCCTTCCTCAAATTTTTCTACCGCTCTGAACACGAGTTCAAATCGTTTATCCAGCCTTTATCAAAATCAAATTATACCCATAACTTTTAGGCAAATGCTGTAGCACTTTTTCTCATTTCTTTCTTACAATCAATTCAATGAACGCTAAATAGTTTATGCACACAATTTATATTGCGATTCTACGATAGAATCTGACTACTGGTCTCACCATCTGCCTGAACTTTGAGGCTAAACACTTATTTAGGCAAGAATAGCATAAAAACCAAATAAGATGTAGCTACTAGAAATAGTAAGCATCTTCAGCCACTGCACTGTCCTCTTCTTCTGACTCACAGCTGCAGCAGGTGAGCTAAGCTGAAGGCATTGTTCAAACATGAGATAATTATAGTCTTATTGTGGTAAAACATCCAACCTTTAAGAACGTAAACCTTAACAAGAGGTCGGATATGCCTGGACAGTAAATCCTCGGAAGAACATAACAATTATGGCAGAGGGAGAAATGGTATTCAGATCATGCCATTTACATAAACTATTACGTTCCTTGTAATTCTGTTACCGCCGTGGGACAGAGCTGGGATAATTTTGTTTGAGAAAAGTCTCTTTATTATACTTCCATATTCGTTTATGTTGAACATAGAGATTGAGGTGCAGTTGGTGCAAAACTCATGGTGGAAGGTATAGCTTCAGCTACTGAGTATAGAACACCATCCTGTCCGCAATATGAGCCAGTTAGTTGAAAGGAAGAAGTATAAGGAAGTAGTGCAAGAGGAGAACGTTTCTGTATAGTCGGCATTGCTGGAGATTGAGAAATGATACATGTTATTTCCTCTCCACCCATACCAACCCACCTTACAATTTTGTTATACAAAGACACAGGCTGACATGGGAGGGCAGAGGGGCGCGTGTTCCACCAAGTATTTACGCTCCAGGCTAAATTTGTGTGGATAAACATAAGAAAATGAAGACTAAATCTCAGGGATAAAAACAAGAGAAAGGTAACGGATCACATAAATAGTGCGAAAAGAAAATAGCAAGAAAATAGAGGCAGGAGATCTAAAAAACCATACATGTCATGATTTTTTCTCATTCCGCATTCGTAAAAACTTAGATTACAAAAACATTTGGAATAAAGTACTAGTGTGTTTTCGGTAACCAACTTTTGTCTTGCTAAAAAGCAACTTTATGTATTCAACAGCAGCACTTGGGACAGGGAGAAAGTAAGAAAACATGAGACTTTCTCCTCCGTAAACTGTGTCCGTTCCCATTCTCCTCCTACTCCTGGCTCCCAGTGCACACTGTACTGTCCGCAAACAGAAAGAAAGCAGGGGAGAGGGAGACTTGAAGCAGCATAGCCTACAGCTCAGCTTGGACCTGTACATCTGAGCAGAGTATTTTATATGCAATGTTATTATTTTTACAAGCCATTTGCTCTTTGTATTTTCATCTCTTTTTGCCTTCATTCCAAATCTCATTTTCCTTCGAAAATGGATGTCGAGGCAATGGAAAGACCAGGAAAAGAAGAGAAAACTTTTTTAAGACAACTCTCCCCAAACTGTGAGTGCAGTCCGAGACCCGTGTATGATTTTTACGCAGTCTTCTCCTTCTTAGTGTGCCTCTCCTTTGCTTATTTTACTACCTAAACGAGGATCGCGGACCTTTCCCACACTAAACTATGCTAACTGGCTAGACAAAAAATATGCTCTGTTCTTTCCTTGCGTAACCTATGCACCATCAACAAGGGAAAAACGCATTCATATGCACGCGCACAAACAAAACGCTGTCCACCTTCACCAACAATATCATTCTTGGGAGAGAATCTCCCTCAAAACAGTCATCGGATAATTTCCACCCTGAGCAACTTTGAACTTAACAGCAATCTTATCTAACTTTTTGAGTGCCACGGCTGGTACTGTACACTGAGGCTGTCTCCCATGCCCTGGCCATGTCCAGAGACCCGGCCAAGTAAATACGTAAATTGGTAAACGACTTGTGGGCATAGAAATGACTTATTTGCTCTGCAAGCAAATTGAATAAAAAATTCAAAGAATTTCCCATTTCCTTGCCAACTTGAAAGTGAATCAAAGCACTAAAACCATCAGTGAAACAATGACCAAGCACATTCTTCGAACTGCGAGTGTACTACCTCCATGTGCTCTTTTTATTTTTCACATCCAGTTCAATCCGTATAGATAACCACCCCTATCTTAAATTGATCAAAGGGTCGCAAGAATGGATCACTCTACTCAAGGTTTAGTTTACTTGAAACTTTTACATTTAAGTGTACAACTGCTTTGCCTCGAGGTAGCCAACCCTAACTTGTCAACTGCATNCACAAATCTTACAGCGTATAAATCAGTATTCTTTTTCTTGCTTGATACAAATTTCCAACTCTTCCCAATTCATGCTGGTCTGATGGCTGCGATGCGGAAAAAAACTGTGTCACAGCTAGAACTAGAAAGAGAAACAGGAACTGCTACCTGCATCTGGACAAGTTTTTCTCATTATGTGTAACTCGTTGACATTGACGCACGTTTGCACTAACAATGGTTCGGGTTATAATGGTAGCAAAAAGCTGTCATCTTTCATTTCCTCCCCCTCCTTCATTTCACACCTTGCCTGAAAAACGATCCACGTAAACTTTCTCCTTACGTACATTTTCGTTCCACATTCACCTCCTCCTTGAGTTTCACTCCTTGCTGGAGAAGTTTGATTTTGTACAAGAAACTTGCCTTTGTTTGAAAACTTTCTTTATTTCTGTACACATTTTATATTTTTCTCCCACCATCTGACGACCCTTTACATCCATTTTTCCCTGCATAATTTTTTCAGCTCACACAGAGAATAGGAAAACGTTAACAAATTCAATTAAAGGCATCAGGCATGTGTGAATGATTTATGTTCTGCCCTTTGCCTCCGTCATATATGCCGGTTATAAATAACAATACATACGGTCATGAGGAGGAGTTGAACGAGAACAGGCTGAAACCTCAGTAGGTCTACTCCTACAAATAAACCCATGTCCGTGAGAACAATTCCATTTCTCGAGCCAAAATTCAATCGGGTCGTTTTAATGAAACCTTGCGAAATTTTCAACTCTCAATCAATCCTGCTACCATGCGCTTCATCTCCTCTAGAGCTACATATTCTTATTATTTGCTGGATCATCACCAGTTCTGACCTAAAACTTAAGAGGACATGATACAAACTAGTATTTACCGCCACCGTCTGAGCAAAATAATGGCCCAGTTATCCAGCTAAGCTTTCCTGCTGTCTAAAATCAGCTCCTATAATACATATAGTATGTACAAAACCGTCCTTTGGAAACATCCAATTAAAGACTGGGACAAATGCTTTCGTAAGCAAAGCGTTTTCTCTTCTCAGCAAACTGCAACGAGCTGTCGCCGTCGGAATCACAACGCTTAAAACTGAACACGATGTCGCAAGGCACAAAGCGAAACTGGTCGTATTGCTGTACGAAATTACTGCCAGAGCTGAGAGAAGATTGAGTAAAACTTATCGACGACCAGAGAGAAGTATTTCCTCTCAACTAACCAACCAGTTGACTTTGTACAATAAATCTCCAATCTCTCTAATTTGATGGATTCATACATTTTTGCCAACACTAAGACTACTAACACCCCTAAATCACATTCCCCCTTTTTTGTTACGCACAAGCGTTCTTTTTCATTTCCTATTTTTTTACTCTTGCAGCATCCCCCTCTCTGTCTCAGCTCTTCCCCTGTTTTTATCCCTATCTTGGCCTCTTTCTTTTTGGCCCTCTTTTCTCTTGGTTGCATCTTCTTAAACCAAGCCGAGTCATTTGGAAACTTTATAAGTAATTTCACTACTTGTGTAGGAGAAAGTTTGCTTTTCCCGTCATCCACTTACACACTGGTGCAACGGCAGAGAAGGAAACCTGAATCCTTCCAAAGTCATCCACCCCACTGAGCAATTATCTGGGGACTAACCATAACGTTTCCTTTTCTCGTGTCAACTTGATTATAACTTACATGCTGAGCCTATAGCTCAAGCATTGCTGTAATTAGTTCAACCAAGCTAGGGATCTGAAACAATATTTGTAAGGCTGTGCAAGTAGTACTATTTTTTGAAAATTAGCTTGAAAAATAGAAGTTGTTATCGTAGAGCTTTGATGACCAGTATTAAGTCTATGCATAAAATGATGCGCATCATCTAATTATTCTGGAAGATTTTCAAATCGTAAAACCGCGAAGGCAGATCTAGTATCCAATATTTTCCACGAACAAACTAACTGAACAGTTCCCACAACGTGTTTTTCTAACACCATGCAAAGGAGCAATCCGAGCTGATCAAAAGGTATATTTCCTCATACCATAATGCTCATTTAAAGTGCTGTGTGCGAAGCGTTCATTTCCTCTCATCTGCCATAAGTT
>VRMD01002464.1:0-13196 GCA_009872375.1 Sminthurides bifidus | reverse complement strand
GACGAGTAGCAGAGAAAGAGAGAAGCAACAAAGGTTATCGGACCACGGACAGGCAGAGGCGGAAGAGGTTCAAGGAAAAGAGAAACAGATCTCCTTGAGAGTGCTGAGGTTAAACATTTTGCAAATCGTGCAAAATTATTTCGCCATTCATAAGCGACAATAAGTAGTGGATTGGCGAACAATTACAGTGGTTTCAAGCACAGCTACAGCCCACTCACCTTGAGCTTTAAGACAGCAAGGAGCTTAAATCGGGCTCGGCTAGTGAATGAGGAGCCAACGTCACAAAGCTAGTGACGCGAGGAAGCTGCCAACTTTCACAACTGTGATAGCTCCATGATGGAAGAGAATAATAACGGGGATAGCATCTGGATCTTTGCCTACGGAAGCCTGTGCTGGAGACCGGGATTCGCCTACGAGGAATCGCGGACTGGATATGTTAACGGGTTCATAAGACGGTTCTGGCAAGGCAACGTCACACATCGAGGCTCGCCTTCCAAGGTTCGTTCCTCTTATCCTGACCCTTGAGAATTAGTCAACATTTAATGTTCTGAGAGATTTGATTAACTGTCAGGAGAATTAGAGAAGCAGCTCAGTCAGGCGAAGGCTTTGCTTGTTTATGCAATCCGCTTGGTGTAGGCTTCGTCCAGACGATACAGGTCCCCTATTGCAATTTGTCCTTGGGGAATGGAATTTCACAAGTGAAATGAGATGCACTCTCTCCGCAGAGAGTACCTCCAGCAACACCAGTCTCGGGATTTGCGTACTTATCACGGGGAAACGTAATGCATGCATGGTAGCAGATAAGGAGCGAAACACTAGGACTCGCGGGGGAATAGCGTCATTTCGTATGCCATCATATGAATGGCTTAAGGAAGGAGCTGAAATTGCAAAGAGGGTTTAAAAGATGGTATGTATAGAGTTGCTGACGATGACACTGTTTCAAGCTGGTTGGAACAAGTTATAGTCAGTTTGTTATGCAACAAGTCCAGGGTGGTAGCCCTGCAGGGTTGCGGTGAAGGACAAAAAGGGAATGAGTGAAGGAAAGTCTGTCTGCTCGCTCAGTTAAGAATAGCGGTGGGGACATACAGGAGGGGGTTGATTGTCAAGGCGAGGGCCGAGTGTCGGCCCAGGGAGGTCTGTTGGTGGAGAATTTGCAATTTCGGGATGCGGATTATGTGAGGATAGGGTTGTTAAATTGTTTGCATGCATGAGAAATGAGTTTAAGTAGATTTGATGAGACACTTTTGAATGAGGGAGCAGGATTGCGTGAAGTTTGGTGGAGTGAAATATAATGGAAATTATAATCACAGTAATAATAATAATAATAATCATAACGAGCTACATGAGGAGCACAATGCGTGGGGGAGGCGTGTGGGGGCGGGAGAGATGTAGTAGCTCTCCCGCGACCTGTTATGGCGCTCTTAAAACTGTATTAATGTTCAAACCGAAGGAGGAGGGGGGAAGGCATAATAGACCGCGCTCTTAATTGGGTTCAGAGTTTTAATGTTGGTTGAGGACATGATGTAATCGGATTAAGTGGAAATATATGTGCGTTATGCCAGCATTAAATTAAGATTACGTGATTGTAATGTTGATTTTTATTTCAGCCCGGCCGTGTTGCCACTTTGATTCCGTCGGAACACGTAAGTACTGACTGGGTTTGTTTGCGGCTCTGAAGCTCTTCTCCGATTCTTCCTAGTGTGATGTGTTCTGCAGTAAAGGCATGAATGTGGTGGTATACGTGGAATGCGGGCGAGTGCTTGGAGAGTAGAATATAATGAAACAGTTATTGTGTCTAATGCTCCGCTTGAGAAGTTGAATGCTGGGTAATTGGGGAGGGCTTTTTAATTCGTGCTTGATCATTATTTATGGTTGATGTTCATGATCGTATTAGAAAAGATTCTTTTGATTGTTATTTGTTTGAGATGGGGAGGGAAGACGCTAGCGCAATGATCATGTGGAAGATCTGACTTGTCGCGAGAATTTCTCACATGCAACCTCCCTCTCCACCACCTCCAGTAAAATGTCCAGGTGACTCACAGTCAGGCAAGACACGAGAGTGGTGTGAAGAAGAGTTATTTGGAAGACTGATGAAAGTTGGAGTAGACGGTCTTACACATGTAGGGAGATGGGCATAAAGCACTACGAAAGAGTGCTTTACGTTGAAGCGACGATGATAAGAAGAATCTTTATGTGTCATCTCCTGTCCGGTATTGGATAACGGTGGGGGTGGATCCGGAGGGGTGACAGGACGCAGGGCATTGTTTCCGAAAGAAGGATGTTGTAACGTGGAAGAGAGGGTGGACGGGAGATGGAGGATACGGGATTAAGATTTCTGGTTATTAAAAGACGGAGGAGAGAAATCATAAGCGATATTATTAACAAAGAATGATAAAAGAGATGAAAATCGGCTCGCTCTCGTACACGTCACTTCACTCGGACGAAAAGGGAAACGGCTTGCGACGAGAACTAATGATTATAGTAGGTGGTTGTGAAGTAAATGGTATCAGTTTTGATATGCTTTTGTTGTGTGTGTGTGATGATTGGAATTTGTGTCGGTAATAACGTTAATAATATTTTAATAAGGTGTGGTGGATGTTTTACAGGGACAAACGTGGGGTTGTGCTTACCGGATTAAACGGAACCAATTGAGTATTCTGAAATATCTTGAGAATCGTGAGACGAAGCTTGGAGGCTACGTTTGTGTGTGGACGGCATTCTTTCCAGTGAGCTCCGGTTTCGGAAAACAAAGGCGGGAGAGAAATCAAAGGAATGAGGAGAATGATGAGGACGAGGAGGTAGACGGTGTTGAAGATTGCTTGCAAGCAGAAGAAGATGATGATGAAGTGCAAGAGGACGAGGAGGAGGAGGTAGAAGAAGACGATGAAGAAGACGAGGACACAAAGTCCCGTGAAGATGAGGATGAGAGAAATGCTAAAGAGGATGCTGCTGAGAGAAAGAAGAAGCGAAATAGGAATGCAGTGCGAGATGTAGATGAGGATGCATTTCCAGCCTTGTGCTATATTGCGCTCCAAGGGAATTCTTTGTGGCTTGGAGAAGAGTCCGAAAAGAGGATTGCTACTCAGGTAGGAACAATTTGAATTTCGAACACATTGTCAGCTTCATGGAGCACACATCAGATATAGGGACGTGATGCAGAGTGTGCAATGTGATGGCAACTGACTATCTTTCCTTCTTTCACAAAAAGAATTCGGAGGACGACACAAGTACATATGTACACATACAATAACTTACATAGTCATGGCAACCTGCATCACGACGATATGGAGACCAGGGTAATGTATGCAAAGTGCAAACCTCTGGTCAGCGCTGCTAGATAGCCAGTTAGAAGGATGCATACTGCACACATCTCTCATGCGAAGGAAGGAATGAATTAATTTCCAGCTCGTCTTTATTATTGTTATGTTATTATTGATGGGCAAGGGGGGAGGAAAGGAACCTTTGTGTGCTGTGTGTGGGATAGTTACCCGGCTTTTGTTGACTTGCTTATTAGCAATCTGTGGTGGAACGGCGTGATGTGATCTATAGAGGGATGAGATGACCAACACAGGGCCGCGGAATCAACCTCGAGCTATGAATACAGGTGTGAAAGAAATGAATGATAGGACATGATGATGAGAGAAGCTATTAATCTAATTTACAAGGAGTAAGGCCTCGGGCAAAGCTAGCATCTCAAGCAAGACAACAATGGTCCGATTATGTATGGGTGGCAGTGATTGAAAATGTTTTGACAGCCGCAGATACACCAAAGGATTTCAAATCATCTCAGCTCTTGAACCTAATTTGATTTGTTTGCAATTGTTGCCAGCAAAACATAAATAATGACACAACTTTCATCTTGATCCCTTCCAAGACAGGAGTTTTTGTTGTGCTAGCTTTGCAAGCTCCCGGGTGCAAGAATGACAAGGCCTTGTCGTGGAAATGAAATGCGATGCACAAGTCAATTGATTCAAAGATAGTGGCCTGAGATGACTGAGGTGGCCTCGGGTCACAATGAGTTCAACTGCGCGATTCGTCTAATGACGCAGTGAATTGGGCATTCCATCTAAAAGAGTATTCGTTTGCATAAGGATTGTGCAAATCTAAAATTAGTCGACCAGAGTTCGTTGAGAGCGTGCGCTTTTACCAGGAAAGTAAACACTGTAGGAATAGGTCGAGGTTCTGACAGGATGAAACGCATGACGCAAATATTTGCGAATTCGCAAATGCGTAGATGGCAAAGGGAGGAGCAGACAGTTCGGGTGACAAACACATTCCCTTGCCCCTTCCATCCAGTTTTTCTAGAGCTGTGAAACCTGTATCGTGACTTGACAGCTTTGTTCAAGCAGAGTGCCAGAAGTCAGAAGTTAGGTAGACACGAGACACTAGTTCTAGCCAACATAAATGATGCTGATAGGGTTTATTAGAACTGGCTTGCCAAGACCACTCAAATTCCGAGGCACACTATTTCAAATATGTGGCAAATTCTTCAGAAAATGACAACCAGGGTGGCATTTCTAGAGATGACGTGTGGAAAGTTTAACTAACTTGCTTTATTTACTTGCAGGTGAGAGAAGCCACCGGTGACTGCGGATCAAACACGGAATATGTACTCAACTTATACAAGTACATGAAGACCACGTTTCCTTTTCACTCGGATGAGCACCTGGAAGAAATTGTTAAGCATTTATGAGGAATGTAGAGTCATAGGTGAAACTTTTCGTAGATACATTTATGGATTTCGCACATTACTTTTCGTATCATTTGCCTATCGTCGGCACGCACAAACTCTTCAAATTGAGCAAACTCAACGAGTGGCATTTCAATTCCTTTCATAGCTGGGCAAACTAGGGGAAATGGCTATCATCGTTGGGCTCTGAACTCTCATGAACTCTATTGCATTTACATGCATTTGCAATCTCGTATAAACACAGATACCGAGGCGATTATACTCGCGCATAGAACGTATTGTACTTTTAGCTAATTTACGGCAAGGCTCTGTCACCAAAGTCTCAGTAATCGGGGCGGGGATAGTTTTATATTGGGTAAAAAGGTAAACCGGTGAAAGGGTATTTGTCAATAGAGTACAGTAGAGTGGGTTGCCGAGCAGATGCACCATAATTTATTTTTTAGAACGTGGTTACCGTAATTAAGCTGATGGTTGTTGATAAGCGGTTTCGCTTACACATTTCATGAATAAGATATAATTTTAAGGCGCTGATTATTTGACTTATTGTGGGCTCTTCGCGTTGGGAAATTGGTACACGTTTGCCTTAGAAGAGGCAAGGAAGGCAGATGAATAAAACGGTGATTATTTTTATACAACACCATAACCATTTTTGCGGAAAGTATCAAAAGATTTCGAAGCAAGTCTTGGCGAGAATTTCGTCTTTTGAAAAATTAGGACGCACTGTTGACAGAATAGCTAATGCGTAACGGACAAATGAAAAAGACGCAAGCGAATGAAAAAGAGGATTTGGGTGTGGAAAAACTCACCGTTGGTGGCTTTTAATTGTTTAGGAATTAAGATACAAATGGCTTGATATCGTAACACATCTAAACCACCCAGGTGAAACGTTGCCGGAGTTACCTCCATGTTATGGAATGACAATCATAGGCTAACAAGTTCTACCTGAAAAAGCCACGGTTGCGTGATTGATAAATAAGCAGTGCTGCAAGTAAAAGTTGATGTGATGCAAGGTTTAAATATCTGCTCATTCTTTTATGTTCATGAAGTTAGAGCACAATCTAATTAAATTATCGTGTTAATTCTTGAGCCTTGGTAACGGAATCAGTGTGGCATTTTCTCACTTTTGAAAGGATTACATTTGTTTAGTTGGAACGGAAGTTGGTTACGTTATAGAAAAGATGTTTGGATTTGGTTCTAATAAGATTTTGAAAGGATCTAATGAGGGTATTTTTGACGACAAGATTTCAATATGACTTTACGCGTTCTAAATAAGCAAAAGGGTGGTTCATGTAAAGTGTGTGCATGCAGATGCTTCATACATGACTTTTACTTTGAGACAAAAGATGGGCTGAGGCAGTGAAAATGGTGCAGCTTACGCTCAAAGAAGTTTTGAGCAGAAACTCGTGATTGTCCCTCTCCCGTTTCACGCTTGTTTGAACTTAAAAAATTGAATAAATTGGATATGAATTGAACAAGTGTCACCTTGATTTTATTTGTTTAATTCCGCGTTGTGTCCCATGCCCATCTGCAGCTCCTTGGGTGTTTGCAGAGTGATGGATGTGGGAGAATGGAGGGTATGAATGCAGAAGGAAGGCGGTGGTGAGTGGGAGAAAATAGGATTTGATTTGAGACAGAAAATGTGTGTGTGTTCTGACGATTGTTGCTTTGAAGGAATTTGGGTAAGATTTAAGTAATGGAAGTGTGATAATGGGTGGATTAGAACAAGTGCAGGGAATTGAGCGATGGAGAAAAAAGTAGCGTTTTTTGTGTGTGAAAAAATAGAAGCAAGAGGTTTTTGTTGCCGGTGATTTTCACGGTTTGGCAAACTTTAGGAATTTTTCGGAATGGCCACACGCGTCGGAGGTGCTCAACGAAGCGATTCGGACGGGAGAAAGGAAAATGAGATTGCAACTTTTCGGATGTCACTTTTATGATCAATTATATAAATTTTACCGGGAGCTGAAAAAAGGAAGAAAGGTAAGAAAGGCATGCTTTTTTCCATATTCTACTTTGTCTGCCGGTGGCGCTCACTTATTTCGGTAAATTTTGGAAACGTTTTAAATCGAGTCGTGAAGTTACTCAGCTATTTACTAGGTCCACAGAGGAGAAGCGACTGACTGGCAGAGATAGAGAGAGAGAGAGAGAGAGAGAGAACTGCATTAGCGTGAGCACGGACTTTGGGCGTTGCACAAAGGAGAAAGTAAACGTTGTCGGATTTGTCTGCTCAAATGCTACATGTGCATGTGCTACGATGCATTGGAAGAAACGGCGTGTCGTTTTGTTGTCATTATCCCCATTTGATTTTAACCCAAGTACACACAGAGATGATTTCAACTACTTTAGAAATCGAATGGTTTATCCACCGAGCTTTGGAACTACAGCATGGAACAGGTGATTGGTGTAGGTGGTGGGGTGCAGTGAGGGGAAATGACGGACAGACAGAGAGGGTCTTAAGAAAGTCGCGGTGCAGTGGGCATGGTGACTGACTTGAGGTGGTTGTGGATGGATGCGGTAATGTGTTGCAGTGCGGGCGGGTGATTTTTTTCAGCTAGCAGAAGACTGTGGAATGATTGTATTCTTTGGACAGGAAGTAAAGGGTTTATTACATTGTAACCACAGTGAGATGTGAGGTTTCGATGGGAGAAGATTTTAGGCACGGATATAATATGTTTGGCTTTTCAGCTAGGCATCTTCCACTTCTTGTTGTTGTTCGATTTTTTCTTGTTTCATCGTGAGAAGTTGACTTTTTCCAAGATTTATCATGCATGATCATGAATTTTTATGCACACGCTTTCCAAGTAAAGTACCGGCAACATCTTCACCCTCTCTTTCTTTCTCGTGTGCTCCATGATCCTACGCGCATCATCCCCACGTACTAGACAAAGCCATCACCGAATTCACGAGGCAAGAATAAGTAACTACTACTACCCGGCCGCTCTCTCATCCTCCTTCCATTCAAAATAGCAACTCAGGTCGTCTCCTCTTAATATTCCGTCTGTCTACCTGCTCTACATTAACCTGAAGCTAGAACAGCAGTGAATCCACAGGTGAATTAACTTGATCGGAGACAAAGCCGTGCGAGGATCATCTCTCCCTGTGTGCATTTCTGCCGCGTGCATCCCCTTCGTAGTTCGTACATCATACAGCCAACAATGCAACTTTTGAGCGATCAGATCATAAGTAACTCACCTGTGTAACTCGCCTTTGCAGCACGAGAGCTAGTGCTGTTCCGCTCGTAGACCTGGCGGGTCTTTGCTTACAGCCGATCGAAGGGAAATTGATGATAGAACCGGATTGAGCAGGTTACATGTTGATTAGCCCGGTGGAAATAAAGATGCTGTTCAAGGAAGGGCTGAGAATAATTCATACAAATATATCACCATTATTATGATATCCAGAATTTAAATTTTATTGCGGAAGCTTTCATCTTGTCTTGGCAATAGCATCAGCTTGCTCCTCTCACAGCCGTCATCAGCGACGGTAACAGGTACTTTGTCAATCGCTGAGCCAATCCACAGAATATGTTAGCGCGCTTCGCAAGACAAATCTATTTCATCACGGCAGTTCACTAATGCTCCTCGACCCCAGACTTCTGGTATGTGACCCATGCTACCAATTTCTCGACGCTGCAGGTACCAGAATGAAATCCATTTTGAGAAATTATGCGGTGAGAGGATGGAGATGAAAATCAATATTGAGAAATGATAAAAATCCACCAGGGGAGTCCTGCATTAGCAAGGCCACTAATAAAAGGATTGACAAAAAGAAGCCAAAGAATCTGAATGAGGTCGGCGAGGAGAAATCTTTGGAGCAAAGGATGAATGAGACTGTGAATGTGCGGTAGACTATGATCATGTATATGTGTAGTTGAGATATGGACCTGCGTGAGGGACGAGCGGAACTTGTGGGTTCCTTAAAGTGGTTCCGCTTAAGTGTACGCATTTATTTTTTACAAGATGACTGCCACAAGTAAGCTGAGCGCCTGGAAGAAACGTTTCAGTCTCTGTGGACGACTAATAATGTCTTGCCGTTTATCTCACATATCGAAGGTAGGGGAGCGAAATCCTCGTGCTGCTCCCATGCTTGCTCTTTCTTACGGCCCTGCAAACAAACTGTGAAGAATGACTGAAAATCAAGTGCAGAGGCATCGGACCAGTTTGAATTGGATGGCTGATTTGGAAATGAGCTGTTCCAGTAGTTTCACATGAATTATGTTCCGTCAATTTATTCTGAGCGGAGGGCCAAGACAGGACGCGGGGTGGGAGAGAGGTAAAAATGTGAAGGAAAGCTGCTCAGATTCCTTCCATTGATTTCTTGGTGGGAAAACAAAGGAATCCATCAGCGTCACTCAGACAACCACAAAGTCAGGGACGGAAGAAAATTAACAGGATATTGATGATGAGCTGACGAAAGGCAATAGGAAATCAGAGCAATCACGTATTATGCAGAAACATCCACAGGGAACAGTCACCGTGCCGTACATACTCGGTCGTGAAGAAAAATCACAAAGGACACAGGTGTGATTGATATCCCCTTTCAAACTACCAGTCAACCATGGCTGAACCTAGTGTGTAAATCGACCTACGATACCTTGGAAGTCTTAGGATTGTCCAACTACCTCACTCGCATCCATGTCAAAAGCACAACGGAGCATGTAATGCCATTAGCTTTTTTAAAACTTTTTCACAAAAGCCCTTCAACGGCGACCCACGACCAAGCGGACAGGACGCAAGTCCTCAGTCACTCATGCTCTTCTTCAAATGTCTCCTCAAATGTCCTCCCAGCAATTAACTTGAACTGGAATTCGGATTGATGCTCAACTGATACTGTCGGCATCCCCCTTATAAATTACACATCAAAACCTCTCTGGAACAAGATCGAAAGGACGTTCACATTCACAGGAGTATAAGTCAGACTAAATACCCCCGCAGATGGATAACATGGGGCAAAACCTTGTCAGCAATTGCACTCGCAGAGATCAATCCACGGCGCCAAGAATGTGAGGATTCTCCTCCTTGCGATACCTGTCGCAATCATCTCCGCAGCACAGCTCTCGGTGCCCTTAAACAAATAATTAATTACCGCCAATTAAAATCCAGGCCGCAGCCAGCAAGCAATCCTGCATATTTTCTTAATGACTCGACCTGAGGACACGAAAACTGGAAGATAGAGTCGAGTTAGTTTGTGCGAAACAGGTATTCACCTTATCCATCATTCTGCCGAATTCACACAAGAATGAGATAATTGTGTTAGATGGAAGAAAAAAGAACAAACATTAGAAACAAGTACACATACGTAGGAAACATGAACCAGCTCCGTTAAATTACTGCAGCTTTTAAGGGTTTTCTGTCCCATCGGCAGCTCGAAGAAATAAAATAAAAGTTAATGTGCACTGTGTCGCAACATTTACATTATGTTAGGTTTTTTAAAAGTGTCGTGGTAGATGGTGCGCTCTGATGTCGGATCACAGCATTTCCGTAGTAGCCACAAAGCATAATGCTCGAGACAGGTTGCCTTGGTTACGAAAATACAAAACTGCATGGGTAGCTTCCTGAAGTTTGCGAGATGATGCATATAATTTCTTTGCCGGTTCACGTCAAGAGCTTCAATATTGCTCACCTGAAAAGAAATTCAGTTCAAATTCGCGATTATGATATAGTAAGCAGCTTTAGCACGAAAAAAAGATTCACGGTTAGCGTATAAATATGACCGGTTTTCATTTTAATCCTATCGTTAATTACGGTATCGTATGGATCTTGGGTAGGACGATATCTAGTACTTTATCTTCAGCTTGTGTAATACAGCATGCATATTGGATAAATGATTCATACATTTTCAATCAATTCAACCAGAAACAAGAACAGCGATGGTTATTGCTTGTTAAAGATAACCTATTTGATAAGTAACCATCCTCCAACAAAACTTCAGCCTTCCAAAGGAGTAGTTCGCACCAAAAGACGATTAGAGAATAGACGGTTTGGCAATTTCAAAGAACTGCATACAATTACATGACCATGCATTGTAAGGCTAAGCTTGATGTCCGCAACTAAGAATTTCCCATCAGACGATTACACTCAGAATTTAAACTGAGGTCATCAAGCAGTTAATCTGTCTCACGGCGATAAAGTCATGGAAATACCGTGGGCAGTATGGCTCGACTGTTTCGTCTGGTCGTCAAACTGGGAAATGCCGCATGTTGATCTAATTTAAGATACAGCTGGCGATTCAAAAGAGCTTGGTACTTCACGTAAATCGAATTAAACGGAATTAATCGCCATAAATCAATTATTATGGCGGATAAAGCTAGGCTTTTACGATTTCCGAGGAAGGTTGCTTTTTCGATGTTTAGTAATAATTGCCTCTGTTAACATACCAATATTATCACAGTAGAAGTGAGCAATTTTAGTTTATCATGGGATTCGCATTATCATTGTATAGCATCTCCGCGTTCTATTGTTGAACTAGCATAACAAAGTTAACTTCCCGCTTCATAGAACGTCGTCTGTAAGGTAAGTACACAGCTGTACCGTTCACCATTAGTTTTTTGTGGGATTCAAAATACGCAATGTACCCATAGGAGTTTCAGAGAAAAATGTTCAAAGAATGTTCATTTAACGCATTGTTCCAGCCTATTAAATAAAGGCAATTGCATAGGAATTCCCGAAATGCATCTTCGCCGAAGCCAGATTTATCGTGCTGCAGAGCAATCACATGTGCTGGACGTCCCAGAATAAAGGATAGCAGACAGATTGGCCGTTATGGCTGTTGAATGCGTTGTTGATGCAATAACCATCTGTATTCTAAGTTGAACTATTGCTCCATCTTTGAGTTGACATGGGCAACAAACCCGTTGGATAGCTAGGGTTAGAACGTTCCAGGGAGACAAAGACTTTCAACGGGTACTGCCGATGGAAAGATTCGACGAAACTGTTCTTCCGACCACCGCTAGAGAGCGATAATAGTATTAAAGTAGTAATAACAAACCGTACCAAACGTTGATGCGATGCAACAAGTTAATTAGTACTTATTAAAGCAAAAGATGACTTCCAAAGGCACCGTACTGAAAATTCAGATGATACTAAACACTCGCCTAGCCCAGAGACCAGTCCATGCCTCCAATGAAGACGATAAAGACGATGAATAAGGGACCGTAGAAGACTTCTAATCTCCCGAACCAGACGAGCTAGAGCTTTGGCGTCAATTGCAATTCCATTCTATGCCTAAAGTTACGTGGGATGGCAAACTTGCGGCGAAGAGGTCATAAGATCACGCCCCCTCCCGGGAACGCCATTTAACACTACAGGGCTAACGAGGGACCATAGATGACTCCTAATCTCCCGAACCAGATGAGCTAGAGCTTTGGCATGAATTGCAATTGACAGGCACATCCAAGGAGCTCAAAATCAAGGCCCTGCGGCGAACCGTTTTCGCGGCAGGTCGATGCCGTGATTCAGCTTTACTTTACTGCTTTTGGAGTTTTGCGGGTTTGTCTAGGGGACTTTTAAATACGTATTGGATTTGCCTTAATGTGCGATTTTATTATACATGCTTCAATTTCTAGAAAAAGCTGTCTTGCAGAAATGCTCCGTCAGGCCCATACACTCGGTACTGCTTAGTGACTGGATTTTGACGACTCCAAAACCATACAGTAATAGGTGCTGCTATTCATTCTTGCTAATCTTGAACATGTCATTCAGAGCAGTTTACTTACCGTTTTGTTTTCTAGCCCAAAAGCAATTATCATCCACTGTCATTATCGACGCAGCACACCCCTTGTGGCGATACCGATGATACGTTGTAGATGCGGACGCCTAACTCTAGATGGAGCTTGCATTGGAACAAGCAATATGAAGTTCAAGAGTATCTAAAAGCGGCTGTTCTATCGTTGTATGTTCAGGTATTATCAAGCTTTCAAATTATTATGAAACTTCGAGTAATATGCTATATCGAAACTTTGAGAGGTCGAGAGAGAAAGACTCAAAATATTTGTAAAGCTCTCTCCCTACATTTATGTCAATTTGACCCACAGCTGACGATAAAGTCATCGACATCTGTATTTTGCTGGTACCCAAACCAATATCTGCGAGCTACAAACGTTAGTTGATTTTACTTCGATTGGAGTGTTGACTTGGTTCTAGACGAAGCAAGATGACCCAGAGCTTTTGAGACAACACGTTAGCGAAGCAGTGTGAATGTTGAAACTGCCCTCTGGTGGGGACCAGGAGGTACTATAACTAAGGCATTGTCAATGCTGACATAAGTAAAAAACGTACAACAAATTCTGAATTTTAGTATGAATTTCAGACGATTTTACTTCAGGAAAACACAAGTATACGACAGAAAGAAACTATGTCTTCACAGCTAGTAGACCATCATGTCTACAATACTAATTGTCCGTTGGAGCTTCTGGGCTGGGAGTGAGAATAAAAATTCTTGATGGAGAAAGAGTTGACGTCGACTGTCTAAGTTGGTGTAGTAATCGCTAAAAGCTAACAGAAATAACGAA
>VRMD01002463.1:0-13197 GCA_009872375.1 Sminthurides bifidus | reverse complement strand
GACGATAATGAGGTGATTTTGCAATTAGTTCATGATAGAATGGACGGTTTAATGAGACTATATGAAGCAAATGTTTCTAATAACAATTTTCGATGTGTGCGTCAGCTGTTTATGGCAATATATCACAGTGTGGAAACAATTCTAAACACTTTGTTTGCTACACATCATAGTTTCAATGTGGAATTTACAATAGAGGCAGTGATGGCTCGCCTTACAAATGCTGACGATGGTTCAAATATAGTAATTGAAACTTTCTATTTTAAATCATGCCTACGGTCTATCTATCATTCGTCAATGATCGATTTTTTGGTTGATACCAGTAGTAAGTAGATTAGTTCTTGAATTGACCTAATGTTAACCTTATGGGTACAAGACTTTCTCTGACCTCCTCAACGAGCTTGCTTTCTACAAGTTCGACTGAATCGAAGGACGTCGCTCGTACTAAATATATGTATTACTCGTTCATGAAGGTGCCTCACTGCTGTAAATGCAGTGTTAGAGATTTGTGTTGCGAGTGTCATTGATTCAGCGTCTTATTATGACTCAATCATCATGTCATCGTGTGCTGGCGTACTGTTAGACAAAAATACTTCCTACAGCTCCTGCTCCGGTTTACTCTCATGGAGTGTAGTTTACTTGTGCAGTTGTTTCATCACCGTGAAGATCCACATTCCTGCTGCATAAAAACTCTTCTCACCCAAAGCATCAGCAAACCTTCCCCTCGGTCACGTACGAGACAGAAACCGGACCTGTAACTTTAAGGTAATAAAAAATTGTCCTTACGGAACTCTCCTCCTGGAATGCAGTGCAACTCCGTGCGCTTAATCAATGTGACAATGAACTGACACACAAATTCAATGCTAAACATGAATGAATTGCGCTCATCCTGACCGGATCTTTGACTGCAAAGCAGTATCATTAACGTTCTCATTTTTGCAGCACACACATTGCTAACCTGCAAACCTCTACTACAGTCACTAAATCCGGGTTTTTAACCCCAGTTTACTCAAATTTTAGCCGAGATTACTAATATAAAAGTGCAGTCTGTCATGTCTGCGTCACTTCAATTATACCAATACGAGCGTGCATCACGCATGTGGCAACAACGAAAGAAGCAAGTAAGTCTCAGTGTTTCGCGAATAATTTTCACACGTTTGTCACCAACTCGTGCCAAGTTTTCAACTTTCCCTTGACTCAACCACATCTCTGTGTTTAATAGTTCAGTGATGCCAAGGTCAACTACCCACAACCGTTCAAGGTGCTTTTACCCACAGCTAAAAATGGTGAATACAGTCCCACTGCGATCAATTCGCAGGTACGTGCTTCGCATTGTTTCACTCCATGCAATGTGTCGTTATGATTCTTGTGCTACCACGTGACGTCTGTAATGTCTCATTTCTATCTACTTGTGTTATAGATTACGGAGCCCACTATCTTACGCTTGCCAACCGAAGCCCTTATGTGCAGTGTCAACAAACGTTTGTGTGAAAAGCTCAAATCCACATACGACATGCAGAAATTCACGTCATATGAAAATGCACGCCTTTTCAAAAGTGAGTATCAGTCACCTGCCTCTTCCAAATCATTTGTGCTCAACCAAGTTCAGGGTCAAAGGCATACAGAATTTTGGAATGAACTCAAGCGTGATGCATCTGTGATTAATAATCAAAGTAACTTCAGCGTGTACGATAAAATCTCGTTTGCTGAGATGAATCAAGTGTACGCAACGGAAGCAAAGTTCCTACTTTTGTCCGAGAACATCAACTCCGTTGACAATGTAAGTAAACCATTCAATATTCTAGCATTATAACAATTGCAAATTAGTTCAAAGCTACGAGTTAACAATAATTAGCTATTTACATGACAGGGAAGATACATTAGCGTAATACAACCACGTCATTATTATGCTTCATTCGCAATGTCTTACCAGATTCTTAACGAACTAGTAACTAAATCCGCAAAAATACCTCATGTATTACAGTTAGACGAAATCCTCATGTATGTGAAGTGACCTGCCACGGGTGGGTTTCATTGAGGACGCGCCCAAGATTCCTTTCAAGCCAAAGTTACACAACTTCAGGACTGAGCTGGCATAATGTAATGAACTACATACATTACAAATTTGACAAGCCTCACAACCTGGAACGAGTACCAGGCATCCATTCACCTTACTTTTACGCCAATTTACCAGCAAGTAAGTAAGATTTAATTGCACTATCGCAATAATTAGCACTAATAACAGGGCTATGGTTTAGCATTGACAAACTAATTAAATAGGAAATATCCGTTCTAGATCTGACCTCCATGCACATGCAAGATGGGAATACAGATTTTCTGTACGTGAATGAGATGGGATGTCCCCGTATGTACACTATTGTGAAGAGACCTGATACTAACAAACTCGTCAAGAAAATTCGACAAAAGGGCTTGTACGACTACTACGGGCCGACACCTTGCCCACGCTCCTTCAACAGCTTTAACCGAGTTTTCACTCACTCACTCCTAACTGAATGGGACATTGGCTTTGACTTTTACCTGGTTCATTGTGGTTCAGCTATCATCTGCCCCGGAGACTTGTTTGCTGAAGCTATTGACTTAGGTAAATTTAAAGCAAAGGTACATCCTGTAATGGATGCTGCAACACTTGATTTTCTAACAATGCTGCCCTTTCTGATTCTGACGGAGGTTCTGGTATTGGGAATTGTACACAGGTTGGAACTTCGGCTTCTCCACAGCCATCATGACTAATCTTAGTTGTGCTAGCGAACGTGACTCTAGGGCGTTTACTGTGCTTGCATGTGCTATAGCTGGAGAAATTGGAATTCACGGCTGGAGTCCTTACATCAGCTTGGGGTCTGAAAAGTTACAGGAGATTTTGAAGGAGGCTTACACAGTCCGGGACAAACTTAGGAAACGACAGCTCGGATGGTACAAGAACGACACCGAAGAGCATAAGCGTATCCGTAGCCATAACTTTAAATGTATACTGAAATAACTTAGCCGAATGACAAGTCATTTTCAATTCTATTAAAGGCCGGCATGATGCTTCCCATTTCAATCCCTCGTCTACGTTCATGTCTTCTTGCCCGATATAGTCCACTTCGATATTTGGAGAATCGAATTAATCCGAAAACGAGTGCAATAAAGCACACAACAGCTGAAAGTAAGAAAATTCACAGTTCAATTAGTTGAGCACGTGGCGCATGGGGTACACCTTAACAGTACTAATACGGCTTATAAGTTAACTGAAGATAAGCTAAAGAACTAAGATTAATAGAAGATTTCACGTACCCGAAATGATGATAACTATGAGTACTGCCTCACTCATTGTATCTTTTGGTTTTTCTTGAACTTTGTCCTCATACTTTGACTTTTCAACTTCGAGAATGGAAGATCCAGGTATAGCCTGCCACGGTAGTCGACCACCATGAACATCGGCGTATATGGTAGGCACGGTCACAGGGCTAGAGGGCCTGGTGGTGCCGGAGATGGCTGGACACTCACGCAGATTACGAAACATCAGGTAGAAGTGGTATTCAGAAGGCACTGGGATATCAGTATGCAGGCACAAGTCACGTTTTACTCCGGCAAAACTGATAATGAACTTGCAATGCCCACTCATTACACAAGTGTTGCAAAGCCAGCCGATGTCACAAAAGTAGGTAGCTACAAAGAGAAATGACACAACATGAACTTATTTGAATGTCTTCTTTTGATCTCTCATGCAGACATACACTATACTCCTCGTAACTACGTGTTTACTTTAAGCTTTCTTTTGCCTTCTCGTGCAGAAATTAACTATTCTCCTCTCAACCAAATGGAGTACAGTAAACAAATTTAACTAACGCTGATTAAGATCAATGCCGAGTTCCTGATTTAGCTGATCCATAGGACCAGGATGATTCCTGACGTAGTCCGCTTCCGTATAATCGTATGCACTAATTACTACCAATACGGTAAAAAGACTTGCAAGCAAACCCATTGCAAAGAAAATTATCAGAACAAGTTACAAATGGAACAAATCGGAACAAACGAGAGATGCTGAATGAACTAAAATACAAGTCCAAGAGTGGAGAATAAAGTTCAAGGAGTCAAGTTTATTGCTTTTAACTTAATACGGATCGAACAATAAACGGTTTGATTTTTTCTTAGAATCCTAACATCTCACTCCATCAATCGGGCATGTTCCATGGCTTTCTTGCACGAGTTTTCCAATTCTTCCTTGCCACTCCCGACATGGGAATAGAGGTACGCTACAGAGAGAGGGAAAATAGCCTTTGTTAGTTTCCACGTATAGAAATTAGACACTTTCATTAACAACAAGGGAAACTTTACACAACTAACCCAATGCTTCTAATAATGGAATGATGTTTTCCACGTCAAACATTTGAGATGCCTCTGACTGAGCACCCGTTGTTTTGACCAATTTAACAGCGTTTCGCTTGGTGTCCTGGAAATACTGCAACTCGAGCCGTACCGATGTCTTCGTCTGTGACAAATGAACAAAATAATAATATAATTCTCGGTATTGAGAGGTATTCTATTATTCGATGGAGCAAAGGAGAGAGAAAAAAACTTACACTTCCAAAGATTTCGTCCATCTTGCTGTTCAAGTCGTCAACCCATTTGATACCAGATGGAGTCCGATCCAAGGAATCACCCACGGTAGACTTTTTAAATATTATCCCACCTCGCATGTACTCTCCCGGCCCAAGAAATGCCATGATGACGAATAACTACGTGAACTCAGTTTGAGAGACGAATTTAAGTACAAGTAAGATTAAGTTCAAACGAAAGGATAAAATTCGAGGCAGATGTTTTTGGTATTTATACAAATCCCAATTCTCACATAGGATGGCTGACAAACAACTTGTGAAATAATACTTTGATCCCGACAACCCAGCATCATTTGGAGGTGCTCGGAATTTTGCTCAACATGTTGGGATTAAGGCAAATGAGGCAGTCAATCTTCTTCGTGGTTATGAAACTTATAATCGCTTTGTTCCTCGACGTCCTATTTTCCCCCATCGAAAAACCAAGGCCTACTACAGAGACCAGTTTTGGCAAATGGACTTGGCTGACTTTTCAAATGTAGCCAATCACAATTACGGATTCAAGTACTTACTGGTTGTTATTGACGTGTTTTCAAATGAACTCTTTACCGTGAGGTTGCGTAACAAACAAGCTGTGACTGTTTTAAAAGCTTTCAATCAGGTTTTGAGCATGTCGAACAGGCAGCCAACGTGCATTTCCATGGATCAAGGTTAGCAAGTCATACTAATTATTTATTAGAGAATTCAGCTTATCATCGCAATTCTCTTATGTAGGAAAGGAGTTTTGGAACAAATCTTTCGAAAATTTATGCCGTGAAAAAGGTATTCATCCATTCGTCACACAGACACAAGAGACCAAGAGTAGCATCGTTGAAAGGTGATGGCAATATTTAAAGCACATTTTATTTATCGACAATGGGCTGAATGACAATTATGTTGCAGGGCTATACGAATGATTCGCGAACGATTAGCACGATATGCTAATTATAAGGGAAAGTATCAATGGTACAAGTACATTGAGAAATTGACGAAACATTATAATAACACAATTGTAAGAATGATTATGAGCACTCCTTTTACAACTATATATGAATATGTAACTTAGTCATCGGTGATATGCATAGCATTCTGTGACGGGCTACGCTCCTTCCAAAATTGACAAGAAGGCAGCGGTTGTTATAATGCATCGACTAAGCGATCCTAACATGGAAGCCCCTCCTCGAAAAGCGAAATTTGCCGTTAAAGAATTGGTGCGAGTGAGTAATAAACTGAAAACTTTTGCCAAAGCCACTTACTATACCGATTGGATTTTGTTCTACATGCAGATGTCCAACTTTGCGGTGCACACTCAGTCCTGTGAAGATCTGGTCCATGTACATATTCGTGATGGAATTCACGCACCTTATCGCAAGTATAACGTGACCAAAGGTGATAATATAAAGGTATTCTCACACGCTGACTTCGGTCACATACGACAGCCTGATGGTAAGAGTCAGATCGGAACTGTGTATCCATCCCCCTTGAAGACACTTATTCTTTGTTTCACGCACTGGTTAGCGTGCTCAATCAAAGTAGACATGAACCAGCAGAGGCTAGTTTGGCTGTTTAGCAACGCGTCGACAAACTTGTTTCGTGACAACACGCCTGGCAACTTTCGAAATTATCTCGCCTCACCTATTACGGTTCGGAAAGAAGCGGCTTCTGTAGGACTCTGCGAGCTTGTGTATTCTGCTGATATTTTAAATTTTCCACCCGCTCTTGAACACCCAGATCGGACAATCCATGTAATAAAATGGACAAAAGAAGATCGTTCGGATGCTGAGACCCACTTTTTTTTTATTCGTGGGAAACCAAACAATCTAAATGCGTTTGCCCGAGGACTCGATAATCAGTTTGTGAAAACGTTTTGCAAAGGGATTTCTGTGGATGTGCAAATAGGCTTTCAGGGGGCTCGTTCTACAGTTTCACTTAAAACCAATTACGTGGAAATCCAGTTTTCAAGTGTTATTAGTGACATTCTTGGATTTGGTGACAATGTTTTAACTGTGACTAACGGCTTTCCTCCTCCTCCTGTACCCACAGTTGCAGAAGCAAAGGAAAAGACTCCTGAAGATACGAAGGTCAGCGAGTCTTCATCTACTGCAGCTGCTACAACAACTAAAGAACCAGCTCCTATTAAATCTGTGAGTAAAACGAGTTCGCACGAGTTCTCTTGGTTAAGAGGTGGGACACAGCTGATGATCTACTGTAGTGTCTGTGAACCTCAGCTAGTAGGAGATTCGTCAGCAAACCTACTGCGGTGCATTCCAATTCCAGAAGACTCACGTGGACTCCAACGTGTCGTCTTCGAATCACCTTACTTTCTACCTGTCAGCAGCGAAGTTATACCAATCATACATATTGTAAGGATGCCGATCCTATCTGTATGTAAATTGTGTAGTGGAGATACCGAGCGATTAATACGGGGATGCGGATGCATGAGAGACGTGAGAGAACAGAAATAAAAGGGGCAAAGTAAGACTTGTGGATCTAAGACTCTGTGCCTACGACTGCTTGCGGTTTAATTAGATCAAACCAGTAATCAGAGTGAGTCCCGGACTCATAGTTACACTGCGCTTTTATAATGCCGTAGTTAGCTGTTGCTCCTGATCCGAGCCACTCCCTAACGACGAGTAGCTCTGGACCTTACATTAGATTAAAGTTCAGTTTGACATATGTGTACAACACCATTACAACTACATGGGTGTACATACGTATTCGCTCACCGCTGAGATATTTCCCAATCTCTCCTTACATCCCACTACTGCGGAATATTGTTGTCCTCAACAATCTCCTAGACCAGGGCAGTAGAAACAGAGAAAAACAATAAGGACTATGAAACCTGACCAACTCTAAGGTAGACGAAGGCAGGTAGAGTGGCCGAACATCTAATACTCGTTCCCAGTTATGGCTGATGAACGAGGTCTTAACAACTAGACAAAAATAGAAAAACTCCTGGCCAAACTCCAAAAACAGGGAGAGTGGCATTACAACTAAAAGCATCCCCAGTTATAGCTGATGGATGAGAGATGGAAAATAAATAAGATGAACGGAAGTAGCCATGAAAACGTGGACAACAAAATACAAACGCGTGAAGACGGAAGACGCAATGGATACCGTGCACTAACGGCCAGAAGGTGAGCGTTGGAGACGCAAGTCGTTGATAGAAAACAAATATCATGGTCATGGATTCAAACACACACAAAAATGAAACAGAATTATGGAGACAGAGGTCAACAAGATACAAAGTGAAAATAAAATGCGGCACCGCAGCGAAACAAGGACTGCAAAAATCAATGAAACTTAATAAAACGCAGGCTACGGGGGGGAACAAGACCGGAGGCACCGGGTGGCAGAAAATTGGAAGTGGGAAACGCGAGTGGAAACGCATTCAAAATAAATAATGCTGTACGCGATGCACGTCTGAGCCGGAGCATGCTCCAATTATGGCAAGGTAAACGAAGAGTAGTCGCACACGAAGAAAGTGTGTATGTGGCGACAACGAAGAAAAGCCAGCTCATGAATGCGGTGCACAGCCGAGTTGACAACGAGAACCACCACTGTGCCGGTCAGAAGGGGGACAGGTAGCCGCGGAGCAAACAACTAAAACAGAAAAACAAACGAAATAAAAACAGTCCTGGGGACGCATGACAGGCCGATGAAACAAACGGCAAGCCGTCGCAAAATAAAATAGTGACAATGTGAACATGAAAAGGGTCGAGTGACGAGGCGCTGACGAGAAAACCAAAGAAGCGGAGCGTGCCGACGACTGAAAAGGCGGAAGAAACCCGACGGCGAAGCAGGCAACGAACGCCGAACACTGAGCGTTGAGAGAGAGCCAGGGACGGAGACGCCGTAAACTGAAGAGAACAAGCAGGAAGACGACGGTCGGAAGGTGATGAGGAGAATAGACCAAGCAAAGTCCATGTAATGACCGGGTCGAACGGTTCCACAAGATGAGCGAAGTCGGATGAAGGAAGCAACCGATAGCACTTGGAGAAAAGACGTGGATCGTACAAGAAGACCATGGGCAAGCACTGGGGAAAGTGAAAAGGAACCATCAGCCTTGAAATCGGAATCACAGCGAATAGGGCAGGCAGGACCCAGAAGAACCAATAGGAGGCACCGAAAATCGTGGAGCCGCAGGATCATGGATAAAGAAGACGTAAGCATATAAAATTTGAAAACTCAAGTCACAATATTGGTATGGTCGACACAGCGAATAGTGTACTGGCCAGTAATCCAAATGGAGAAAAACAGAGTATACAATAAGATGATAACTATCCAGCAAAATTCGAAAACATGTACAGACATTCCAGTCAGAGGGGGACAATAACACCCGTATCAGATTAAGCATCAAAACTAAAGAATACAAAAATAAAACGGCAGATGTAACCTAAAGACAACCTAAACTAGAGCTAGGAGAGATTGATCAACCTCGGATAAAGGCAACTATGCCATAAGAAGAGAGGAGCACGATTCAAGGTCAAGGAACTCGACCGTCGGAGTTGATAAAGACCGACACTTGCAAGTGTTTCAGTGAAAACGGGGATTCTGGTAGTGCGCTACAACCAAAAGTGGATGGAAAAAGGGCAGTCGAGCTACCAAAAATGGGTCAAACCGGCAACCCAATAAACTCAAGGCAGAGGAAACCTGATAACCGAGTAAGCAATGCAAAGACGCGGAGTGGCAATAAAGAAGGTCATGGTGTAGATCAGTCACTGTGATGACAGCAAATCACAGAGAAGAACATGAGGAGTAACGACCGGGAAATGCATCGTAAGCCATAAGTAGAAAGAGCACGACTCTAACCGCTGAGCTGTGAGGAACATAACCATTACACAGCAGTACATACTGCAAAATGAGTCGCACTGAAAAGTGAGAGCACAAGGGGCGAAAAGACGCAGAGGGCTAACGAGCAAATGCACTGAAAAAGACAACACAAAGTGTATAAGAATAGCAGTCATAACAACAGCCTCTAACAATATGAAGAATTGTTTCAAAGACACGGAGCGGATGGAGATAATCCGCAGCCCAAAGAACGTTCGGCGGCAACTGCAAAGGGACGGGCTGTACGGGTTGTGAGGAGTGTTAGCCCATGCAGTAAAACAAAAGATGATGTCCCTAATATACCTGATATGACAAAGCGGGCATTGATGAAGGAAAGGAATGATAGCGATGACCGTCGCCATTTGGGTCCGACAATGAATGAATCAAAAGAAAAGCCGGTGACGGGCTTATAAACGAACGGAGAAGGAGCTTGCCAAAAGAGCCACAGAGAATCTACAGGACAGTCGTTCGAACCACTACATAAATTCGGAAAAATGTCACAGTACGACCATAACCGATCCAATAGATCAAGAGGTAACAGCAAAGAGTCGCCAACGAAAAGTATCCAAAATCATCACTGGGAAAATCAGTTCTGAGCGTAGCGGTGAAGTGTGACAAGACGGTTAAGAACCATGGCCAACAACCAAAACGAGAGCATCTGCAACGCGATAGTAGGAGCGCAACCAGACCAGATGGACGTGCAAAATCCCAACCAAGAAGAGGAAGCAGGGAGGTTGCCAACCGGAGAAACGGGAGAGGAGGCAGGAAATGCTGACGGTGACGACTGAAACGGAGGATATCTACCATGTGGAGAATCCAAGCTGGGAATCGTCTAACGAGGTAGGTGTGATGGAGTAACACAATCAAGGGCGAAAGTGGGAGTCAACCAATGCATGTCAAAAAGCCAAGCAGCAGTGACACCCATAAAATTATTATTACAGGATTATGAACCGGAGGAACCCTTAGATCCAAGTAAGATCGTAGCGGAGGAACCACATCTCCAAAATCCGAATGAGGGTGAAGGCATAGAAACAGAGGAACAAGAAGAAGATGACCACGGAGAAGAAGACATGGAAACAAGTTCCATCGAAAGCGTGGATTTGAATGAGGTAAGGAAACTCAAAGCAACCACGTACGGACATGTGAAAACTGCGGTTGAACAGACTAGTACAGATGTACGACGCAGAGTACTAGTAGATAAAACAAATAAAGGCAATGTGATTCCTACCCCGCAGGATGACGACACCCAAATCCAAGTCCTAATACCGAGACTCGGAAACCGGATAGCTATAGTTCTACTCTGTAACGCGCGAAGTGGGGGTAGAATAATGCATGATTTTTGACCAGAAAGGATTTCCACATCGGGAAATGATTGCGTGGATCAAATGGGGGTAAGTTGAAATAACCGTGGGCTAACTAGTAAGGGGTGTAAATGAAGTGCAAAGCGAAAACGAAAAGAAAAGTACTGTGCATATTTCGTGTGACAAAGGTTGACTAAAACTCGACCCGGAGAGACCGTTGACGGGACTTGGATCGATGAATGGGCCTACGAAAAACTGGTGGAGGATACCCAAAGATACGTAGAAACTGGTACTCTGTCCACCAATATTGAAGAAAGGTCACACGGAGCCAAAAGACGAGAAGTCTCTGCTGGTGACTTGCCTTTCATGGCCGTGCAAACAGACGGAAGCGTTGAAGCAACTCCAGAAGAAACCAAGTTGCGGATTGAGCATCATCCTTGGCCTGTGCCCGTGAAATGTTTGAACAACTACAGGAATGCGTGGATTTTCTTGATGGGGCGCGAAGCAGTAGGGTGCAAGAACTGGCCTTCAAATTCCCAAGCGTCATCTCTAACTACGCAAGAGTAACAACATTACCCAGACAGGGCGAATTACGTCAGCAACTATTATCAAGGATTCAGCCCTATTCCTCGAGCCATAACCTACGTCCCTTCAAGCCGGTTGACGCAATACCATGAAGCAATGAACGAGATGGCGGCGACCACGCTTATGACAGAATGCGCAGTTGCCAAGGGAACCACGACGCCTTCGTGTCACCCTTGGTCTGCGACCTTTGGACGGAGAACTGGCAGAGGTGGCTGACAGAACCACATTATGAAGCTGCTGAGGGGCCTGCGAGGTGGTGTTGGAAAGAGGTGCGGACTGGTGAAAATCACGACCGTAAATATCTCGACATTCTTGAGCATGTTTCAGAAAATCTAACAGGCTGTCAGATTTATGAAAATCAAGAACCTTCGGAAACGCAAGCTTAAAATATGTGTCCGACAACCCCCCAACAACGTACCATCTTACTTTATCCCAAATCGTGTTACGGTCCAGTTCGTAACATCGTTTCAAAATGTCGTAACAATAATGCAAAACCGGTTCTGAGCTGTCCATTCTCCTGCTCCGTAGCTGTTGCTCCTGTATATGAATATTTGTGTTGAAAGTGTCTTGAAACAGTTGTTTGCCTTGTTGCAAAGAGTAACCTTTTCCGACAACGGTAGCTAAATACCAATTGTAGGAAGTCACTCCAAGAAATTGACCAAAAATATCAACCTTTTCCGTATCAGACAAGTGAGATAAATTAGCTAGAGCTTCGAAACGAGACCTAAAATCGTGAGCATTATCTAGACCTGATTCATAGAATGCTAGACCAAAGGGCGAGGAAGAATCTTGCACCCAGAATGCCATAGTTAAGAAACAAAGGCGACGTGAAAATTCAATCAGGAAAGGCAACGGAATGGAGTGCCCTAATATGTTCACTGCTCAGTGTTCAGTGCTTAGTGCTCAGTGCTCAGTGCTCAGTGCTGAGAATTAGCATGAAAGGTTGAAAGCCAGATGTATTATCAGCAACAAAATTCACCATGGAAACGAATGTTTCCATGCTTTCCGCGAAAATGAGCAGCATGCCCGACCGTAGACATAGCTAATGTTTTGCGAAGGGTGGGTGCTTACCAGCACACCAAATATGAGTCCTAATGGCTCAAATCGCCTACCAGCGCACTAAGCGGTCAACTGACAAGTGGTGCTACCAAGTACAACACTGCCGAATTCAAGATTTAAACCTATAGTCACGGAAGCCCGTGCCTAACATGCGCGAAGACGAAAACGGTGTATCTTTGATACCCTACCAAACAAAACTGTACCTGACTGACATGACATACGAACTAAATGTCTAACCAATGACTAACTGAAAAAAAAATCATAAAAACCAAGCAAAACTTATCTGAGAAGTTTGGCGTTGGTTGGACCGGTCGAAAGACTCCCTCTGAAGAAACTGGTAGATCACCCAGGCAAGAGTAACGGCATCTGATTCCGGATTCAGAAGGTCCAACAGAATGGAGGTGAAGTTAGTTTTGGGGTTGACGAAATAGAGCGCTCAACTTGGACGATCCTTGGCCGGTCAGATGGTAGGCAACAGAAGATCTCAAAAAGGTGTCCAACATGGAACTTAAAATCGACGTCCAGCGTAGATTTTGATTTACTTACTAAGGGGAAATCTTAATCGACTCGAAAAGATTTTTATCGCTGAAAAGAGCAAAGTCTGGCAGAAACACCATGTAAGGATGCCGATCCTATCTGTATGTAAATTGTGTAGTGGAGATACCGAGCGATTAATACGAGGATACGGATGCATGAGAGACGTGAGAGAACAGAATTAAAAGGGGCAAAGTAAGACTTGTGGATCTAAGACTCTGTGCCTACGACTGCTTGCGGTTTAATTAGATCAAACCAGTAATCAGAGTGAGTCCCGGACTCATAGTTACACTGCG
>VRMD01002462.1:0-13201 GCA_009872375.1 Sminthurides bifidus | reverse complement strand
GTGGAAATTTTTTCAGCAATATAACCTGATACAATGCATGAAGGACGTAAACATGAAACACGTTTACGTTTCACTTCACGACGCAAAAGTTCATTGCGAAACCCTGACCTTGGTTTCATTCATTAGACAAACAAGAAAACTTGGAAAAAACATACCACCTTCAAGCACTGCGAAAGTTGAGAACTACTGCGAGTCAGTTATGATTCGGTTAAAACCAAAAATTACACGAGTAGACTCGAGAAATCATCTCCTGTGTTGAAATGACGGAGTATTCCACACATGACAGATCAGAAACTCATGAATAACCTAAATACGTTTCCTTTTTGCATGCAACTTATCTGCACTTAAATCACATGAGGAAGTTGGAAGAATTTCCTACCGAGTGCAAACATGCTACTTGTGAAAACTTCAGCTTACCAATAGAGTTGCTTCCTGCCGCATAGCATTACGTGCCGTGACCGGTAACAGCAGATTGGTATCGCCGTTCCAGGGCTGCTTATCCCGTAAAAGTTTGACGTTGTTAGGATAGGCGGGATTGATTTCGGAGTTCTGGCTTCCGGGACCTTTCCATCCACTTGAATTACTGGGAGCTCCATTGATAACTTGATTGAAGGAATCTCTTCCGAATGGTCAAGACACAAATCTAAATTCGTTCAAGAAAGATTTGTCACTTCCAAGCACCAGTTTCCAGCACAACAGTCGATCAAGATTTAAACTCTGAGTGGCCTGTTCCAAGTAACCAGATTCAAGAATTATTTCTAAACCAGCTGGTACTTAGCAGTTGTTCTGTGATGACGTTGTTAATGAATTTTTCCTCTGCCAAGACAACTAGGTGGGAGCGCTCTATCTACTTCTAAGCGTACAAACATTACCAACTTTACTAAGATGAAAGTCTTTAAATTCTACAGCAGAAAGTAATGATGAGTGAAGCTCACCTTTCAAATATACGGTCTGGTACAATGGTCGACTTGTTGTAATAATTGCCTTCGCAGGCTGACAGGTTTAGTAAACAAAGCAAGTGAGAGTCTATCTAGATCTTTGTTAAGTTGCAACTGCCAGGAAATCCAGGCTACAACCAATGCAAAACTGATAGATTCTAATGAAATTGTTTACGTGCCGCAACTGCCTTTAACTAGGTACACAAACATAGTTACTAAGCCGATAATCACTTCAGACAACTCGCTAAAACTGAGCTATCAATAATCCTGCCTACTTGAATACTACCATAGACAGACTTGTACTTTAGCCTTTGTGACAGTTGACAGATAGAGCCAATAAGCCCTAGGAGTAAGAATCGTTTATCTGCAACTAACACTCTGTGCAAATCCTACACATCAAATCTTAAAGCTGAAGTTAAATCTTAGAAAAAAAGTGACTTCTTATCAGTGGATCCGGCAGATATTATAACAGCACAGCAGAAAACAGTGTCCCCTGAGTATTTGAGGGCGATGAAAAAGATGATTTCTACCATATAACACCCTATTTCAAACTTCGCTCTCGCACAAATCAGTCAATGGCCATCTTCCTGATGAAAAATGAAAACGGATTTCAATTTCAGTTCCGAAACTTATTATTCTGTTTATAATAATTCTGTAAACTTAGCTTGATTACAATTTCGAGAGTACCCCACAGGGTCGAATTGGCCTATATTATATTCCATTATGGAATGTTTCAAAAAAGACTAGTCTTTTCCGCGAAAAGAAACAGTCTTTTAGAGAACTGTCAGTGTCATATGCGCTAAGAGAACGATGCGCATTGTTCTACACGATGGTTGAACCCAAAGAGAATGTTGCAGAAGAATGGGTAAGGCTACGTTGAACTCCTTTTTGGAACCTGGTGGGTAGACTTTCTTTGGCAGCAAGATACGCATCTCTCAAGACTATAATTACCGATCTTGAGGAATCATCTTCTTAAGGCATGAGTTGTGGCTTCTCCCAATGCAATGCATGATGCACTGATAATGGGCAAGGAGTCAGGCAATTAACCTGCGGGTAGGAGGCTGATTGAACAAATAGTTAAACATTTCAAGCATGGTATTGGACTATTTTATATCACTGGCATAAGGGTGCTGTTGACTCTCCCCGTTCAAATTTCATTGAAATGATGTAGCTAGTCGTAGTCGTACATTATCAAACATCTGCAGTTTCAGTTGTGTTCCACACAAGGTGCCTTTCATCTTCCACTGTATTCGCCTTCGCAAGTCAGCGTGGCCATCAGGGGTCAAAGACAGCTGCAACCGCAAAGCCTGAAAATGAAGATGACCAACTATAATTACAACAAGTAACCCTCTTAAGTATCATAGGACACGACCGATATGTACCCACTAAACACAGCATCTACTTACGCTTAAATTAAGTCTTGTCCATTGGCAATTTGGCGACACCACTTAACGTTTTTAGATACATAATACCTTCATTAACGTATTTGTTCTGTTTCGGACCCGAGCCCGAAACCATGCCTGGATTCAACTTGCATGAGAATGTCAAGGAACCTGATCACTCTTCTGTAACATTCCGCGACATTCCTTCTGTGCTCCTATTTCTAGTCCCATAGCGACCCTGATATTGGCCTGTCCTAGCATGTTGGAATGCGACTCACAGTCCATATCGCTTTGGATTTGCCTGCAGAGATTGGCTGCAGGCTGCAGTTCAAGCGTTGCAATTTTCATACATATGCATGGTGTACTCGCATTCCATTACCACCCGCAGTGCCGGAGCCATTAGTTGAAGGCTTCGTGCAAGAATAGGCGGAGCATCAGGCGTAGTTGGCGTAGGAATACATCATCGTGGTAGATTCAGTACAACGTCTTCAACGTAATGTACTATTACCATGCCTTATTCCATTTTCTGATGAAGTGTAGCTGTGGCTAAGGGTGCGGTGAGATGAAGTTTTCTTAATCAGACTGAAATTGCTGTTAATTACTTGGCTTGTTATTGTAGCATTGCCGTGTGTAATAATTTGCAGGAGCTATTTGATGGCTAAATGCTTTCGTAATTAACAACCTAATTCACTTTTAGTTCTTAACAATTCATTTTCACAACCATAATCTAACTTAGCAGTGCCCGGTTACAAACCTGTTTTCCGGTTTAAAGTTGTAAGTTGGTGAGAAGGGCGTCGTGTATTTGAGAAAACTTCTTGGTTTTCCATTGACTTTATTTGAATCTACTAGTAAGATACTTTGATATTGTCAACTTTCGACTCAACTATTTGTTCGAGCTCGATCATCGTGTACATGCTATTTGATTGCTGAGTTGATTGTGTGAAGATTCACTTGCCGACCTTGTTTTCACAACTACACAGTTGAAGATGGCGGCGCAGTATCGCAAAGATCAGCAAATTACCGCGGAATCCATAAGCCGAGGGTTTACTAACTACCCTCTGGCACCAGGTGAATCACTGGCTATTTGCGCGTACAACGAATCCCACCGAGTTTTGTAAGTTGACCTTTGATGTTATGTACTGTCCTATATGTGAAATACTGTCCTTTCCTAATTAATTAGACCCTATGATTCTGGTGTAAACGAATCAGGCGACTGTTGCCACGGAAACATGCAGATGCTTGCTGTGCGATATTACCGTTAAATTCGTGCCATAACAACATCGCAGCGTAAATTATTTACGAACTGGCAATATTAGATAATGTCGTAATAGTTCGTGTTTCAAGCTGCTACTAGTTCTGCGAGCTTGGCCCTTTGGTATTTCGTTTCAATGTGGTATGATTTGCAGGAAGCAAAAACTCGGAAGACACGAACTCAAATGCCGGATGATGTATCTGAAACAATGTAAGGCACAAAATAAGCCTGAGGAGATAAAAATTTGCCGATGGAATGCTACCCATCATGTTCATATCAGTGAGATAGAACAGCATGAACTGTCATGCGCTAGTATGGGCCAAATGGTCGAAGTGATGGAGTATTTTCAAAATATCGGTAAAAAGCAAGAAGCCAATCCTTGTGGAGAAAAGCAGGAAAACGTGAAGCCAACTGAAGTGATCATGAAAACTGTATCGACGAGCGATGCTGGTAAGGTCCTTTTGCAACCGGGCGCAGTTGAGCTGTAGGGATTGACTATTTTCATTTTTTGGTGCTATTTAGGTTCTGGCAGTACGTTGACTCTTTCAACTAGTGGCGATGGCAATAACATTGATTTGGATGAGTGGGATCGAGAAGCTCTGTTGAATCCTCATGTTCCTTATGACCCGCAAAAACGTTTGCGTGAAGCAGCTGGCACCATGATAATGTGAGTGTGCGAAAGTGTATTACCTTTCAATCTACCCTTCATGCATGGTATCTAATTGGACCAACTGGATGTGGATTTACACGGTATCATAGGCAATTATTTTCCGATGTTTTAGACAATCTACTGGCTTGACTAAATCGGAGCGCAAAAAGTTTCGGGACGAGCAGGCTGAAATTTTTGAGAAAAAGTATGGTGGAGATTCAGCGGCAATGAATCGTGCTGAAAAGAAGAATCAAGATCATCAGCATACAAGTGCCATTCAAGTGTGCAATCAGAACTTGAGAGTGAGAAGACAGGAAGAACTTGCCAAAGCTCAGCGATTGGCAGCTATTAGTAGGGATTACCATAGCGCAGAAAGTCGCAAGTTGCGCAAAGCTAAGGAAGAGGAGCACATTGCTGACGTTCTTCGCAGAGCTGAGTCTTCAACTCTGGAAACTTCAAGTATGGAAAATGAAGCCAACGTTTCTACCGACAATTGGTCGAGCACCATATCTCCTGCCAGTTCAATGTCTAGTATTCATCGTCTTTGAATTTAAGGCGATTCCACATATGAGGCTGTATTAGAAAGACTTGATGAGCTGGAAGCAGCAATCGTAGACTTTTCATTTGCTGATTCATGTAGCAGTTTCCTGTTAAGATACAAAAGAATTTTGTGTTGATTCTATTTTGTGGCTGCTCTCTGTTACGTATGGCGAAGTCACTAGAAATGAGTTCATAAGCCTAATGATTATTGATGCGCCTGACGCGACTGTAGTAGGGAAATAGAGTACTGTTTGTGTGACGACCAGCAGATGTTGCTGTAATCGTATCTTTGAAGAGAGGGCAGTGAAGAACGTTTGTGGCTTAGCAGGTAAACAAGAGAGCTCCACATGTTCTTGGAGCTCCTGGAAGTGAACCCATACTCTCCTACGTACTTACGATAGGCCTTACGTGGAAGTAGTTGAGCGACTAATGTCTTTCCAATGAAGGCAATATTCTTATATGTAGTTTGTTCTTTCACTTGTCTTCA
This sequence comes from Sminthurides bifidus, assembly GCA_009872375.1. NCBI lineage: Eukaryota > Metazoa > Arthropoda > Collembola > Symphypleona > Sminthurididae > Sminthurides > Sminthurides bifidus. Next base: position 7,953 of record VRMD01002462.1, on the reverse strand, counting down.
AATTGAAAATCTTTGACAAAAATAGGAAATTGTAGCTGTAGTAGTTAGTATTAGAGGGCAGTAACCGTTTTTCAATCTGTAAACGGGTTAACACGTGTCGCCTGTGGGCTCAGCTTCAGCCAAGTTCTAGATAAGATTTATTTCTTCCAATTTTTGAAGGGAATCAGCATAATCAGCCAATGAGCAACGATCGTTCTCAGACCGACTGATCCTGTTGAATTTAGTTCACCAGTTTTCCTAGCGTAGCTTTGGTTATACTCCCATGTGTTTTGGATTTACATGAATTCTTGAGTGAAATAAATCTTTTAGCTCTTCCTCTTTAATTTTCAAATTTTTGTATTTCATGCATTTTTTCTTAAGTCAGGATTCGGTCATTCCTTACGCACGCGAATTCATACGAATTACATCTAGGCTGGGATCTTAAAACAAAACCAAATTACTCTCTAGTGTTAAACTCGAACTAAAATACGCGAGTGTACTGGCTGTCTGTCTCCCTCTGTCATACAATACTTGCGTAGAACTAGACTTGCCATGTAATTGTAATTACCCTGCCATTATTGCTTAGTATCACCCTCACTAATCTCTGGTCAACAAAGTTTCTTTGAATTGAAGTATCAGCTAAGCACGTGCTCTGGAGTGCATAAACCGCAATTAATACGTTTACAGTTGCAATAATCAGCCCCATATAGCAATTACGGTGCGATTATTTACATTACGGCTCCATGCCGCGCATCAGTGAAGTCACCGAAAGAAGGGAGTCACTTCAACCAATGCAGTAATAATGCCGTGGCAAGATCAAACATTGCCTACGACTCGCCCTTTAAGTACCTGAAGAAGTCTCTTCTATACTATTCTACACTGTCGTCTGTGTAAGTCCTCCTCAACAACAATTATTTAGATACCAGGTTTGGAAAGTAACACATGAAATAACAATTGAGCTTGAATGACTTTATTGTCTTCTCGTCCTGTGCAACAGGATTACGCTTGTTGACAAGATTTCAAAATATGTTTGCCTGTCCCTCTACCCAAGATCGTATTCAGATCTTCGATGAGCTACGCTTTGATTTATTACTTGAAATTCCTTGTTTTATAAAAGTGTTATAAATTCTGTTTCAGGAACACGTCAGGGATGGAACGGAACCTAGTTTGCTGAAGAATCCAGCCCTGTTCACTTTCCTTGGCTTGCATTCTTCCATCCAGATTTCAATTTGCCGGACGAAGTCATGTTATAGCGTAAAGTAATTACTTTGTTCAACACGACCCAGGCTTGAGGCGATTGAATCTTGACAAGTTGCCCAAAAGCCTCTAATGGTCAATAAAATTTGTTCACAGTCAGCTGAAAGGAAACTAGGACGGAACTCATCCGGTCCGGCCTTGGTGCCTTTACACAACGTTTCTCCCTATCACGATACGATGATGTCTGGAGAAACGCAGAGGAAGGATTGCAGCCAGACGCCATGGCCATGGTGGATCTTGTTGAAACTGGAGAAGAATCTTGGAAGCCAAAAGTGAGAACTTTTTTTCTATCTTGTAGCAATTAGTTCGAAAAGCGTAGGCTTTTTCATATCCATTCTGGTATCCTTATCAGCATCTTTGCTAGTCCTGTTGTTCAGGTGATTTCTCAACATGGGATGAAGCAATTATTTCAACATAATGTCGATACTCGGTACTCAGCTCACTTGAACGCAAAGAATTCCCAATTGTTCACGCACTCACGTCATTTAAATAATGATGAGAGATGCGCTCACATCTAGTAAGAAATGATACGAGTTAGAAAGCTGTGAGGTGTAATGCAAGTTTTGAAGGAGGAAATTTTGGATTCAACTCCATACTCGGACAACGAGAGAAGGATCTCGGGTCAAAAAGAGAAGGAAGGAGCAATTCAAGAGGTAGACGCTTAACTTAAAATAAGATAACACAAATATTTTATTGCAGGGCAATTGAAGGGCAATAAAGTTGTACCAACAACAACTCATCTTCAACATAACGCGAGGCTCACAGATCCTAAGCAGCGGCCCAATGCTTAACGAAAAGCTACACAACACAGTCAAAATGGCTTTCTTCCCATTCAACCAGCGTTTGCATTTAGTGCACTGACTTGCATGCTAACATTCGCTGAAGGGAAAGAACGAATTTTTAGATAGAAACCAGCAGAAGATGCAATCCAGTTTTCGAGTCTCGGTGGAATGCTAAGTTTTCAACTTTTTCACATCCTTCATCGCTATCTCTTCATCTGACCATCTTGCCGCGAATGATAGAGAAGCTTAGAATGTATTTAGCGAATGCACCAGGCTATTAGCTTCTGCTTGAACTTGTCCTGTACGTATTCAATCAAACTTTTCGTAAAAGCAACACAGAACTGAATTTGAGCCGGTAAGATGAAATTCCGAATTTATGGCCTTTTAATTTTCACTTCCTTGCACTGCCTCGGTACTTTTTGCATCGCTCATGCAGAGAACGGGAATTTTAAAAGCGATTTAATTGATCAATTACTCCTGTCATAGTTCCAGAACGTAGAAGATGGGGATGAAAATCAGACTTTAGAGCAGTCGTTGCCAAGGCATTCAACCGAGAATAGTCGGTCGTTTCGTCGTTACCGTACAAGATGTCACATGAGGCAATGGGCTTTCCACTCCTACTTTCGAGTTTAAGTTTACGTTCTCTGCGGTCAACAACATGGTCGTCAAGTTTCATCCCGCTGTGACCCTCCGACAGAACTTGCAATAGCTTCCTATGCCGACCTGTTGTTTTACAAGAGATGGGTGTATCTGTACTTCGTAAAGCTGGTAATAGCTTGTTCTCAAGTCATCACCTTCTAAAGTATCAAGTTATTGCTCAAGCCAAGCATCAAGATGCTGCCGGCGTTACACTGAAATGCCGCCCCCCTTCAGGAATCTCGCTCCGCCCAAGACTAAAAAACTTGTAGGCCTTGGAACTCAGGTTCGCTAATGTATTACCGAGATCGAGGAAAAAGATTGGCCGATAAGGGAGGTACATGTGCCTGTTGAGAACTGTGCATTGAGTTGCACTCCTGTAATTTATGCCATTTTGGCGCAGCAACGTTTGCCGATCTGCTAATTCAAGGTAAGTTGTGGGAATCCTACTCCTTTTCTTAGCTTTGCTGCAATTAACTGCTGCATATGCTTCGCACCATAAGGAAACGCTATTATCTGCAGTAGTGCAGGCGAATGCTTTGTTTCCTGCTTTAATTCGATATTCGGGTTTAGATCAAACGACAAACGGTCTTCATAAACCTGGGAATGACATGATCAAATGAGAAAGAACCAAAGAACTAATTGGTCTTATGAATCCGTGCATTTCAAATGAGCTTATTACCACTTGTGAATTAAGCTTTTGTAGCCAACTAGGCTCATAGCTCACAGCTTTGTTTTGACGCCTCGTATCTCAGATTTCACCGTGTAGAAAGTGAACAGCGAACTCATTTCCTAGACCATGTATCGCATATAGGCATTAAAATTGCTAATGAGTACAAGAGAAAAGTGAAAAAGGAAGCATGAAAAGTGGTAAACACAATAGGAAGGCAAAGTGCTCGTGAATTGAAGTACATCTATGATAATTAGCCATTCGTGTTATCGGAGCGTGCTCCACGAGCTGGTGATGATAGGCCTCTGCAGGATTTTGACGGGATTATGACTGTAAGATACGAGAGAGATGATCACTGTTTTGGTGTCATTCCAGCTTCTCATTTTCACTTAAGCCTGAAATTAATCCCTAGAGTACGCTCACTGACCCTTGTCCTTCCATTGTGAGGCTTTTATTGCTTTTAGGACTTTTAGTTCCGCAGGCACGGAACCCTGTTCTTGCAGTCTACCATTTAAACCTGAACAAATCTGGGGAATGCACCAAGCTCAAAAGCTCAGAAAGCACATAAGCACACGTAGATGAGTTTAGATACAGACCCTTTGAGCGGGTTCTGTTGAGAAAAATTAACCAACTTCCGAAGTTAAACACAAAAACGGTCATAACATTTAAAATTGAGGATGAATTCTGTGACTTATCTCTGAGAGGCCTACTTGTCATGCATATTTTGTTGGGTCTTGTTGTTCTGTTGCTGTACCTGAAGTGGTTGCTTCCTACGAATGACATTGACAGGATGAAATGGATCCTTTATTGACGACAACTTGATCCGTTGTCACAACTTTACAACGCCTTGTTTTGTTACTTATTTACGGCGCCATTTTCACATCATTCCATCGTCGGCAACGTTCTAATTTAGCCAGGCTAAACTATAACTGTGCTGTTGACAATACACGTTCGTTTCGGGCTGGAAATCAATTCTCCAATTCCCTTCCCTCATTTTGACCTCAGTTTCACTAAAATTCTTCCTTACCCATAGAAAAAGTTTTCCTCAAATCTAGCCAAAATTACCGACAACAACTGCCGATGAGCTTTTACTGACTTCCATCATTTGGTCATCCATGCCCTCTAACTACAAGGCATGAAGAAGTCAATAATAGTTTCCTCTTTTTCCTATGCTGGCGTAAAACCCATTTACGAACAAGAAAAGCGAGGGCGGATGTAATGCATGTAGTAAGCTATTGTTCTGTCCTTTTTCAAACAGAATCCAATACACACCTTGTCTTCACACTTTGCAGGCTTGTTATGATTTTGTCTTAATTCACAACTTGGGAAACTAAGACTTTTGTCCGTGTACCCGTTCCCTGTAATGCTGTACTAGCTTCTTCTTTCGTTAAAGGGTTTGAGGGGCAGGTAGACACACAACAGACAGTGGACTGACCAGCAGAGCCGAAGAGGTGGTGTAATTGCTCAGATATTTTTTGCTAGCCACTGCGTAATCTTTTACGGCAAAAATGTTTGGAAAAAAATCTTCAGTCTATAAATACTATACAGGAGCCGAGGCTTTAAAACTGAAAACCTTTTCCGTGCAAAAAATGTGGGATTCTTTGACCGATGTCGGTCTTATTTAACGTCCCGAGACCAGGACCACTTGCTGATTCAAAGGCTACCGACAGTAAAGATCTTTTTGACGCTAGCAGTAACTTCCTAGGATTGCGTCACTTCTACTAGAGTAGCTACAAGCTTAATTAGTTAGCATAGATTTTGGATTTGACATTTTGTATACCAGGAAGGAGTTAGTCGGTTATTAGTTGCCGGCACGTCACTGTCAATCTTGGATGAAGATGACAATGTCAGTCAATCGTATTCTACGAAAGGTTTATCTTCTATTGGCGACATTCGAAGCTTTGATAAATTGAGCTTCAGCTAAGCTAGTCAATCAATGATTTCCAAGTGTCTGGAGGGTAGCTTGATTGATTAGCCGAAACTGTAGTGATAACCCGATGAGTCGGCAGTCCAGATTCAGGAAGAGCAAAAATAGACAACAATTGGCATTAGCAAAAAGAATTTGCGAATTGCGAATGGACATATGGCGCCGGATGAGGATTTGTAATGCTTCTGCAATTCATTGACTTTCTGTGAAAAGAGCCGATCAAACTGATAGAATTATTCTAGACGGTAATCTTGCAAAGCTATTTTTACTTCATGTGTTCATCTCTGATTTGAAGTCATCAATTCAATTACGCTTTATGGTAGTCCAAGCTAACAACGTGGTCCTTAGTTAAAAGTTCCAGAGCTGGCTTTCAGTTACAGCGTTGCAAGTTAGAATTATAGATCGATCGTTGGCCCGGAAAGAGGAGGAAGCTTGTGGCCTCGAATACACTGCCTCACACACGTTATACTGCCTCATTAACGGTAAATTAGTTAACACCAGTAGCAGGTGATACAGACACTTGGGCCACTTAATGAGCTTATTAAATATATTGGACCCAAAGTTGAAATGTCAATAGCCTCAAGTTCGAACATTCTCTCTTGTCCACCAGCTTCTCGAACACCGTCTTGTAAGAGTCCGATTTCTTTCCCCCTTACCTGAGGTACGGCACGGATCTTGGACTAATCCTATAAGATTTGTTAATCGTTCATTTATCCTATTAAATCGAGCATTTACCTCTGCCTCAAGGCACAACTGCGTACGTTTGTCTACCAGGTGAAAAAACAAGAAAAGGCGTACTTCCATTTTACGATTTCATTCATCCCTTTCGATGGTACATTGCCATTCGAGTCAATATTTGAATTACTTATTTGATTCATCGAGAAAGTGGTGCTCTCAAGCCTTCAGAAGGATTCTGCTTCTTCCTACAGTACTTTCAGCTCAACTGATTCAGCTAGCTGTTTCTCAANCTGCTTCTTCCTACAGTACTTTCAGCTCAACTGATTCAGCTAGCTGTTTCTCAATTTCGAGGATTTTAAACGTATACCCGTCTGGTCATCGTTGGCCACTCGTGCTCGTCATTGCTGATAAGTTAATCTCATTGTGAGGAGAAAGGATGCCGCAGATAGGTGAAGCAACGCTCAGGAGCGGTCCATCAATAAGGAATTCGAGTCGGAGGTAAAATTGAGACCTGCAAGCACCCTCAACATGAAGATCATGGAAGCGACTTAGGCCGGTTGTCCTTATTAGGGGTTTGGCAATTCTGAAAGGATGTAGTTTGCTCAGGCGTTTTGTTGTACACGGTTTGTTTTCCGTAGAAAAGTTAAAACATTCATTCGTCCTAATCCCTTGATCCTTTGAGCCGTGGAATTCCGATAAAAAGCCGTATGGAGATTAACTCGCCGGTGGACATCAGAGAATCACACGCTTTCGGCCGCTTGATCACAGAAACATGTGGGCGGTTTAATCGCTGCGCTGGTTTCTTTGCTTTGATGAAATTTATGCCGACGTTCAAGTTCTCTAGCTTGGGCACCTCATCAAATGGTGACCGTGGGGAAAGCATCGACACGAATAGGGAAGGAGACGAAAGGTCAGCTAAAACTTCAATACGCAGTGCAGGTCTGCTTGAAATAGCATAGGTGTATTGTGAAAGAAGTGGGCGTTCAATTTACAAAATCATGAGTTTTTTATCTTCTTGATTTCAAAGCCAAGAGAGAGATCATCGGTAGGATCTCGTGTTCAGCAAGGTAAATTAAAGGATTCGTTGTAGGTAGACATGCAAAAGATAGCTAAGTAATAATATTTGAACTTGAGACTAGGATGTAGGTTGACACAGGGTTGAATTCTTGGTGATTTTCATTAGAATCACAGTATGGCTTTTGGTAGGGTAAAGACAAGTTGGAACTACGAATTAAGTTAATTTGGCAGTATTGGCCTATTATCAACTAATAGGTGCCGAGGTTGTAGGACTTCTGACTATGAAAATGTAATATTTTTTGCTGAAGTTTAATTGTAATCTCGAGCAAGCTGGGCTCACAAAATTCAATTTGATCAAGCAGACAGGTGTGGCTTAATGACTCGATGTATTACTCATTTGAATAGTGTTGAAGCAATCACAGTGGCATTTAGTTCCAACCAAGAAAACAGCTTGATTGATCAATTTGACCTTTGACGAAACTTGAGATTTCTAAATGTGTTTGAAGTTTAAAATGAGAAGCACAGTAATACTTAAGTTGTACCTTGATAAATGTAATGTGACTTTAATTTGTAATTCTCACTTCAAGACAGCAAAGTGCATGTTCCAAAGGTTAACAGTTGCATGCAATGGTTTCGCATGGGAGGACTAAATGAGATCGCTGCACCTGGCGCATTGGCAATTGAAGGCGAAATGCAATGTTAACATGTTAATCGTTTAATTTCCCCGTGAGGGTCGATTGAGGAAACGCCAATAGGCTACCGCACTACACAATTCACAATTGTCAGTTGCAGTAGGTTGCAGTCTTATAAATCTGCGAATCTGCGAGAATCTCCGTTCTTCATTCTCAAAGTGCAACACGGTCATAAATGTGCAATTTGCGATTTCTTCTCTCTCGAACAATTAATGGACGGAATCCACACCACAGCCTCGGAACTCGGCATTGTGTGCAAAAAATCTCCTACGTGACTTTAATTAGCTCGGGTATTGTTCTGGAGCATGTAATTTT
>VRMD01002461.1:0-13205 GCA_009872375.1 Sminthurides bifidus | reverse complement strand
ATTCACAATTCAAATTCATTTTGTCCAGTAAAACTCAATTCAAATTCGAATTGAATTGTGAATTACGAATTGTGAATTGCGAATTATGAATTGTGAAATGAATTGAATTGTCATGCCCTGCACGAAACTAACTCATGCTGATTAATCCTGCGTATGTAACTTTTAGTCGCATCAGGCTGACAGTCCATAATCGGTACTTACACACATTCACAATCAGCAACTGCAAAATAATGTTGACGAGCCCTTGCGCTGTACTTCGTGAATTTTACAAACTTATTCTTCAAGAAACGCAACCGCTGTAAATTGCCACTGATACAAAACTGTACATGATCTAGACGCTTATCTGGAGAGTCAAATGCGTTTAAACACCTAAAACAGTAATACTTCTTTTGGCAATCTTAATTTTGGCAAATCATTAACTAGCACAAAATGAAACTTGAATATTTTTGTAAATAAAGCAAAACTATATTTCGGCTCCCTTCCTTGTGGTAAATGTCAATACAATATACATGATATAACTCTGGTTTGTTAGTTTCTGCGCTTTCCTCTACAGCTAAAATTGCTATGCATACGTCGTTCACACGAGAAAACTCCTCTATCTCACTAAATTTAATAGGAACCGAGAAATTCTGCATCTTAATGGATGTATACAAATGAGCTAAATATGGTGCTGGATAAATTTTTTGGCGCCGTGTGTAAGAATGCAAAGCAGCTGCAATACAAAGTTAAAAACATAACTAAGCCGTACAACGAATATTTAAACAGGCATTGCGCTTCAGAAAGCGTTGTGGCAAAGGAATGAAATCACCTGCTTTTCGAACAGCTATGTTGACGTAAAAAGCTTTAATTCTTTGCAAACAACAAAATCGCAAACAAAATCACTGCCATCAGAAATAAAGTTTTCTACCCTCTGATTCAACTTTTCCCGAATAGAAATGAGAGTTGGCCCGAAAAATTCTGGCAAGGCTATTACATGACAATACATTAAAAATACTGAAGGCAATACTAAGTGTGAAATAATTTTTTTAATAATATAATTTTTTTAATAATATAATTTTTAAGCTCACATTCTAATACAATGATAGTTTAGTAGTATACTACACGCCGGAACCCATGCAAAATTTTTGGCGAAATGAAAATGGCATATATGGATGTTGTCGAGGGCATCACCCACGAGCATGGGTGCATTGTGTGTAACATAAAAAGTGAAATGTAGGCGCTGAAGGTAAGAGATCTCAAATTTTAGGAACACTCACACATGAGTGAAATATATAGCATCATTTAAGATCTATCATTCGCGCGTGCACAAACGCAAGTTGGTGTGCTAATAATGGAGAACCGCAATTTTTCGCGACTTAAGTGCCCCTTTTGCAAAACATTGTTCGTTCATTTTCACGAATTACAGTTTCATTTGCAAATTTATCATTATTCAGAGTTTCTCCCCGAAACATCAACCACTACGCAAGATCAGCACGTGCTTACGTTTAACGCATTCCAACAGTCTCTAAACGGCTATTTTGAGTCACACAAATTAGATGTCCATTTGTTTGAATACACAGACCCGTTCGTGTTTTTTGAGTGCATATGGGGGGTATTAAGAGCGCGAGTGTCGGAAATTGTGATGTACAAGCGCTACATTAAAGTGTTTATGACACTTGAGTGCCGCATGAAGAAAGTGAATGAGGACATCTACAATGAGCCTGTATATATCAACTCCTTTTGTGACGTGATTGCTCATGTGGACTTTGTCGATTCTGTGATGGTGTCTGCAAGAAACAAAATTGTGAACTCAATTGAACAGTATTCAGCTTTAGGCTCCGACTGGCAACTTAACAAAATTTTATCGCTAACTCTCCACGTAGCAAGTTACAGACCACTTACTGCTGGTTGTTTTGTGCAGCTCCCGGACAAATTTAGAAAAAAGAAAGCGTGCGTTAATGTTAAGGACTGTCCAGAGAATTCATGCTTTCTCTACGCTGTTTTAGCAGCACTTCATCCGTGCAGTGGAAGGGAAGCGGTTAGAATGTCGACATACGCAGCATTCTTTACAACTTTCTTACAACTTAAATATACAAGGTATAACCATGCCATTTAGCCTTTGCGATCTGGATAAATTCTGTGAACAAAACGACGTGTGTCAATACTTGGGATCGATTATATTATGCAGCAAGTTTATCCAATCACAGCATCGTCTAATTTATACCACGTGGATGAAAGACGTCATGTTATCCTGCTATACCTCCAAAAAGGAAAGAACTCATTTTTGTCTTGTTCGTGATTTATCGAAGTTGCTTGGCCACCGTGGTGAAAGCCGGAAGTGGTATTGTTCACGCTGCCTTAATCATTATAAGACGTCAGAAGAATTCAACATTCAATCATGTGTGCGGCAGGTCCTATACAACGAGTGATACTTCCTAAACGAAAATATGGATTTCGAGAATGGCATGCGTGTGTACGTCAGCCTGTTTTTGGATACGCCGATACTGAATCAATCTTGAAACCAGAGCTACCGACTGTACGCGATCAAAGATTCTCCTACACAGATCGTATCAATAGTCATTACTGCAGCACAGACGCGTTCGCCTTTTTTGATGCCTTCAACAATGTTCTTGATTATAAGGTTATTCAATCGCCTAAAGCTGGAAAAGAATTTTTAACGGACCTTTTAATTGCTGCAAGTACAATTAAGAATCGAATGATGGATCGGATAGTGAAAAAAATTGATAAACTGTCCCCACAAGACCAACAACGGTTTGACCAAGCTAAAGCATGCGAATTGCGCGGAAAACGGTGGAACAAATCTCGGATTCCAGTACGGGATCATGACCATTACTGTCGTATATTCGACGCTAATGCCAAGGCTGGATTGCGGATGGTTCTATGCAGTGATTATGATCTGAAAGTCGGGTAAAGAGATCCTATGCATGTTAATGTGTATGTGCAAAACCTGGCTTATGATGCTCGACTAATAAGGTATGACAGGGCATATGACGGTCAACTTCATAAGCAAATCAATCAGTGAAGTTGTGGGAATAGAAATTTGCGACTTTCTCCGACTAATTAACTCCGCTTCGATTCTACAGAGCTCTTTGGATACAGCTGGAAAGATGCTTAAAGATGAGGGCAATATTGCCAACAAATTTCGACCTTACTTTCAAGTATTTCAAGACAAGACAGAGCATGTACCATTACTTTTCGACAAGCTACCATTCCCGTATAGCTTCATTACTGACTATTCTAGCTAGTTTGATTTCCAATTAAAATGCCCGTTTACAATGGTTGTAGGTGGTTCATCAGGCGTGCTAATTTGTTTTTATGAAAACGCGTGAAGTACTAAATCTTATTCATTGTCCAGTGTTTAATGAATATTCTAATTTTCAGGGCAAGACACACTTAATAAAGAGAATCCTATACGACCGTCACCTCCTCTTTGTCCATCCTGTCGACAAAATTTATTGGATTTATAAAGCTTGGAATAATGACTTGGCAGAGTTGCAACGAAATATTCCAGATAAAGTTTTACTGAATGAACCTAAATTCGACATATATCAAGACGCTGGGCCGGGCAAGCCTCACGTGCTTATGATTATTGATGACTTTCATTCCGAATTGGACGACAAGCGTCACACGGAACTTTTCACTTGGTTCGACAAAATTCAATATTTCAGTGATTTGTGTTATACAACACCTGTTTTTGCGTTCAAGGGTGATTTCGGTCAACACCAAATATTGGGTAATAATGAAGTCTGCGAGGGATATTCTTTCCATTAGAACTTTTCTGAGCCAGTTGTACCCCCGTGACGTGGGCTGGGCTCTCCGTGTGTATAAAGACGCGACAAGAGCTCGATTCAGTTACTTGTTCATGAGCTGTTCTGTGTTTGACGATCCAGAGTTTAAGCTTCGATCAAGTCTTTGGCCAAAGGAAATGGTCTTGTATAAAGTACCGTGGTAGATTTTAGTATTATTTAAGTAACTTTACGTGCTAAGGCATTTGTAAATGGCTGAACTATACAAAATAGATCCCCTGATTGATAGGTTCGACTGTGAGGAATTTACAGAACTTGATTATTCTGAATTTTTAATGACCCTTGACGTGGACGACAGCGGACAAGTAATTCAAGTTTGCTACTCCTGGTTCCCGGATTCCAATGTTATATACAATAAATTCTATCTGCTTCATCCTTGCGGTGTTAAATGGTTTGGAGGTGAAAATGGAAGTGAACGCAGACAATAATTTTTTGAAGCACTGTAGATCTACGTTTGTTTACTTGGCTACATCTGGATTCCTAATTTAATCCCACGGGATATTTTATGCAAGTGTTTTAAAGGACTACACACGATCAAGTCTTTGGAGCAGTTGCACGAAAACAAAACAGCCCCTTGCACGTTTGTGATGCAGAGTGCCCTTTCGGCGAGATATAATCCCATGAACATCTAGAAATGATAGAGCAAGATGTTGAATACGATTTGACTAAATTATTAGTGTCGGCGGAAGTGAAAAATGAAAAAAATATTCGGATTGCTTATGGTTGGTTTCCAAAAACGGGTTTAAAAGGATTTGATGTAAGCAGTTATCACATCAAACATCACGTTGGGTATAAAGACACGCCTTGTGAGGAAACCCTTGGTGCAGCGGCTACGCTTTTACTTCAACAACTGGTAAAATTAGAAGAAATTTGGACTATAAACAGTGAGTATAAGCGTATTCTACATAAGTGGTTGGGACACGGGCACAAAATACGAGCGCTGGGAGAAGCTTTGAATTGTCGATGTCATTCTTTGGCTTGCAGCACAAGTTTACATCAGCCAACCGAGGACTGCTTGATTTCAATTGCAACAGGACTCCGAACATTGCACTTGAACTTATAAGCGGACTATTTTGGGCTATGCCTGGATTACCATTCAAGTTGGAAGAATTCACCTTTGTTTCTGTTTTTTCTGACCATGCACATGACGAAGTGATAGTGTGGAAGGGAAGAAAATTTAGCCATTACTATAGCATTTTTGCACCCTTCCTGCAACCTTATGATGAACAGTACATTATAGTTTTTGACGGACGATTAAGGTGGAAGCCAAAAGACATTAATCGTGATTTTAAGCTGCCCTCTGACTGGGTGGCAGAAGGAAAAGGCAAACACAAATCAAGAATAATTAATGACTCTGAAATACTGGATGTTCTCGGTGTTGAGTATGATTATTTAAAGTTTCACGATGCTCTAGTCCTGGAGAGGATATTTGATCACACTGGATGTTGTTCCGTGTGTTCTAAGAGAAATTTGAGGTGTGAAAAAAATTTACTTCGATGCTTTTGTCACTTACTATATGATGAATTTGATGGTGGCTGTGAGAATGATACTGTAGTAAGGGAAAGCAAACATCTGCTTGCAAGGTACTTGAAAGACTTGAAATAATGCGTATTACTCTTCCACCAACAAAGAAATTGATCTTTTTCCAGTATAGCGAGAATAACTACTATCGACAGTTCGCTTTGTTTGATTTAAATAAAATTAGGTTAAGCCATTTTGTGCATAAGATACCATATCCTCACTTGCGTGATATTATAAAAGCAACAGATTGTATTATTCTTGTTGGAGAATTTGCATCTGTGAAACTTGGACTCCAGGTGACCGGCATTCCCACAACTCGACAATATGGGAGGTGGAGCACGGGAGGAGGCAGGCGCGTGCAGAGAGAGAATCAGGAGGACGCCGACGGCTGGAAAAAGCGGAGGAGACGCCAGGGAGAGAACACTCCGTGTTTCCATCTCAACCTGACGTCATCCTGCCGTGGATCCGCTGTCCGAGACTCCGAAAAGTTGACTTTGATAAGTTGTGACCAGTGACCGGCCGTTAACTCGTCCGTTTCAAAGGACCTGCGTTAGCACCTTTGCCTTGCCGCCGACTGCCTCCGACCCGCTGCCACATCCCCGGATAAGACCCTTGTCGGGCAGACGTTACGGAAATGTAAGCCAACATTTACAGAAATAAACTTCGTATTCCTTTTCCAAAACATTTCTGTTCTTATTCCCTTAATCGCACCTCGTGTAGACAATCTAGATATCATTCCCCTAGCAATCCATAAATGGTGTTTCTGCTTAAACGAACACGCCACTACACAATTTGCCACTGCAATAATTATGGAAGCAATTAGCATTCTTGTTGCTGCATCAGTCTCTGTAGGGTATACGCTTTATCATCTTTGGTTCAGTAAGATATTTTGAAGCCTCCGCATCTTACCCTTGAGTTTTTTTTACACGTTTTGTCCTACCCTATCCTTCAACATTGGAGCGAAAAGCGAATCCCATACTAACTAGTTTTCACGGAGTTTTCCTATCTCTCTTTCCCTCTATAAAAATTCCTTCTCCTTCCTAGCTGGTTTTATGCCCTCTTATGCCTAGCGCTTGTTGTACGGCTTTGTCACTACCCACCGGTCCTTCATCCTTCACCCCTGTCCAAAGATAGACCCTCCCGCATCTTCCCGACCGTAACCCAGCGTCTTTTCCGTTCCACTGCGTTCCACATCCTCGTTTACGATGGTGTGTATCCCAGCCCTTACCCTTGTTGCCATGGCTACATACTGGACCATTCATACCGCTATCGTCCTCTGGCACGCACGGTAGGGCCCCGGCCTATAAGCCGAGCCGTCCCTTGCCTATAAGCTTTGCCTACAAGCACATACAATCCCTTGCCTTTTCCCTAACACCCTGTCTGCCGTCGTACCCTCCGTCTAAAAGCCATAATACAAAAAACATGTTCATGGATACATTTTCCCTCCCTTAAGGCATCGTACACACCACGTCAGCCGATAGGCGCCATCCACACAGCAGTGCTCGTGAGCGCTTGCTGCCTCCCCCTCACAGGTTGTAGCGACCATCTGTCCTTCCAAGTCCCACTTTGCTTTGTACGCAGCCCCAGCATCCTCTATGGAGAGCAACCCTAACTGGTTGAATGTTTGACAGTGCCCTCTCTTTGCCCAACGAAATTTTAAGCTCATACGCTCGTTCGGCGCTACTCCCCAACCCGTCTGCTATAAACCCTGTGTATAAACGCCATAAGATAAAGGCTTTAACACGTATTATTCACACAAGATGTACTTATTCCCCCGTTCCGTTCCGTATTACGATGAATGCCGATAGGCGCTTTCCACACCTCAGCCGTGCTCAGGAGGGCGATCTGCCTCCTCACATGCTCTTGGTATCACCCGTTCCTTAACGACTCACCTTGCTTGTACTTATACCGAGCCTCCTCAATTGCAACAAGCCTCACTCTACCCATTGAATCGCTTGCACGAGTATACTCATGTTAACGGCAAACTGACAACGTTACGAATACATGAACGCTTAACCGCTCATTACCCTGCTCGTAAAGCTTGTACTGCTTATACAGCAACACCCCTTTTCCATTCCCTTTACCAGCAGCCACACGCCACCGCGCCCCTGAGTCGGTACCCGGTCAAACCCGCATTGCTCCCTTACAATGCAGACAAGGAGAATATGATGCGGTAAAGCGTAAAATACCCTATCGACAAATGATTTTACCAGAACCGCACGGTACCCGCTCCGCCCCGGCCCAAATACTCTTTTGCTTCCACTTGCTTCATTTACCTTATTTATTCCGGTAAAGTTTAGTTATAACGCTAAGCTTAATGGTCAAAACGCGAAAACAGACGATAGTCGCGGCTTTGCTGGCAAATCAGAATCTCCCCCCGCGCCTTGAGGACCCCCACTGGCCGTTGGACGTTCCCAAAAGCCGGTCAGTCGCTGATCTTCGCGATGATGACATAGTTCTGGCAAAATTAGCACACGTCTTGGATAAACGTGACCCGAAAGGCAGTTTTCGCCGAGCGGAGTCAGCTCGAGATATATTAACCTACGGAGAAACGGGAGACTTCACCACTCCCGACGGCAGCATAACACCTTCACAGCTCGACCCAACCTTCCCGTCGTTAGCGGCTAATTTTAGTTATAACCCTCGTCACCCACGGGAGATCATCTCGCCAGAAGACAGTTCTGTTCCCCCGGCTAATCCACAGGAAAAAGCACATATTTATCCTGATTTAACAGAATTTTACCTTAATAGCAGCCCTGTGTGGGATACGCCAATCCCGCGAGCAGCATCTTCTTTCCTTTCGAAAATACCGTCTTTCCGCAATATACCAAACTTAGAGCCGCGGATTCCAACCCCAGAGGACGTGTCAAAACCTATAAACCCCGGCTCTAAAACATCGCCCCAAGGTACCCCGTCTTACCAATGTGTCCCCTTTAAACCCACGATTCGGACCCCTCAGCTTAAACCTGACCCCCCGTCTGAGGCCATCGACACAGAGAATCGCTCCTCATTCACGGAGTACCAAAAGCAAGCCCTTTTTAAGAGTCCTCATCTTGCACCCGAATTTCGCCTTTTAAGAGCTCTCCATGAGGATAAGTTTTTTGAGCATTTATTTGCAGACTCGGGTAATGAATCAGTAGTTTCCGGGCATACTATATCTTCAGTTTATAGTGCCACAGCAGCCGGTATACTAGATAACCCCGGCAATATTCCACCTCCACGCCCTCCTCCACCTGTACAACCAAATCCTATCCCTGCCAATTCACAACCCGTACAGCCAGCACAACCAGCAGCACCGCCGCATTCCCCATCTCAGTGCCAACTCCTATCTCGGCAAACGAGATCTGCACCAGCGATGGCATCGCCTAATCAGGTAATTGCCAACGCGACGGACATCACGAACCTATTGCAGCAATTTACGAGAGTAGCATTAAACAGTCGTAACTCTAGTAGTGCCAAACTCTCGCTGCAACCACCGACATATGACGGCAAATCCAGCGACCCCCATGAGTTCCTCGAACCGTTTAACGCCACGGCAACGTGTTCAGGCTGGGACGACGCTCAAAAGCTTCAACGGTTGGAAGTTTGTCTGCAGCCTCCCGCCCTTCATTGGTACATCCAATATAAAAAAGATCTCGCACGACTTCAGCACACCATAACTTTGATCTCTTTGAAAATGCATTTCGGCATGTCAGTTTCCGCGGAGATGATTCCAGAGATAATTTGCTAAGGCTGATGCAACTTAAGCCAATTGCGGAACAGAACTCTTTGGAGTACTATTATGCATTCCGACGACTAGCTGATAGGGTTAGGCGGAAGAAGTCTTGTTGAAGCTTTGTATAGCGAACCTTCTTCCCCAGTATCTTGAAAAAGCGTATGTTTTACAACCTAAAAATATGCTGGAACTCCAAGGTATCCTTCAGAGTTTAGAAGAAAGTTGCAAACAACTCAAAAACTCACAACCTCCGACGTCCACCTCCGCAGCTGTGCCCAATGCATTTGCTCTTCAGCTCGATAACCGCGATAATCGCAGTCGTAGCAAATCCCCGAACACCCGCAACAACGCCGGAGCGCCCGGCCGTGGGAGAGGGTCGTACCGTGGACGCGGTAATTATAGCAATAATAACCGGCAAACGTACAATCGTACGTACAATCAGCGGAACGAAAACCGTTCCCGCCAGGATAATGAAACCAACAACGCCGGCACATCCTACCGCGGTCGAGACGACCGCCGGGTTCGATTTTCCGTTCGTGACTCCACAAACCGTAAAGCAATCACATGCTGGAACTGCAACAAGCGTGGTCATTACGCGAATGAGTGCTGGCATAAAGGTTCGGGAAACGGGTCAGCTCGCCGATAGGTCTCTACCCCATTTTGCATCTTATCGGCGTAACTACCGTTTTTAATGTAAATACGTCCGCGTTGGACTTGTACTTCATCGAGCTAAAACTATTTAAACGACTTTACCGCCTGTGTATTGATACCGGAGCAAGTATTTCTATTTTAAATGCAGATATCGTTCCATCCCATATTCAGCTTTCCCCTACGAAAGTTCGTATCGCTGGGTTAGCTACTTCTACCTTACAGTCCATAGGTAGCATCGACACGGTTTTATACCCACCGTCGTACACAGCATTGCCTCATACCTTTTTTGCATTCAAAAACCTTAATTTCTACGGACTGTTGGGCAAAGATTTCCTCGAGAAACACGTCCGAGCAATTCATTTGCAAGATTTTACGCTCGAATTCATTCACGGTGAACGTATACCCATTATCGTATCCACCTCCGATATGCGAGCACCTCTAGGACGTCGAGCAGCAAACACAGTTGCCGCCTATAATTCGTCCACAGCCATTATCCCGGCGAAATCATAGGTCTCGGTTCCATTACTTTTTACACATACAGACTATGATTGTAAGCTAATTTTAACGACGGCAAACTTCAACCTTCTGTTGCCCCAGTTGTCCATAGCCCCGTTTATACTTCACGTCTCTTCTCAGAACGTCCCTTCAGTTTCCATCCAGAATGATTCTGATCAACCGTGTAGTTTGGAGCCGTTTACCAAAATTTTTGACGGCATCACTCACTCGAAACACGAATGGATGGCCCGTGCTGTCATAGATTACGGCAAAGTGTTGCATGAAAGCATACCGTTAGATACACGCCAGCAATTCATCAATTTAATTGAAGAGTACATCGACATCTTCTCGATCGAGGGCACTTATGTTAAACCGTCCATTTTCACTACACCTAAGCTGAGAGTTATACCACACGATAAACCAATCGTGGCCCCACAGTATCGTTACTCTCATCATGATCGTACCCTGATCGCCCAAACAGTGGACGATTTGTACAAACATGGCATTATTGAGCCTAGTACTAGTTTGTATAGATCCCCTCTTATAGCAGTTCATTCCACTACCCGCACGAAAACGGGCGATGTACAGAATAAGATAGTAACCAGTGCCCGCATTTGCGTCGATTTTCGTTTTCAAAACAAAATCATTATTATTCCCAGTTTGCACCTCCCCAGTGCCTCGGATGTATTTAGAATAGGAACTTTCAAGGTTGCTTCGACCTTCGATTTAGCTAAGTCCTATTATCAGATTCAATTACACCCTGAGTCACGTTATCTCACGGCTTTTCAACACCCCATTACATTGCAACTCTTTCAATTTAAAGCATTACCATTTGGATTGAACTGTTCCCCTGTATATTTTAGCATCGCGTTACAATCCCCTTTTCAAGAATTAACGCGAGACCGCGTTGTGGTACAGTGGATGGATGACATTTGTCAGCCCGCTGACTCGTATCCGGAGCTGTTACATAAAACTAGACTGCTGTTTCAAACCCTTCGCCGCTGTAAACTTACGCTTAATGCAAAAAAATTTAGTATTGGCTATAAGTCAATTAGTTTACTTGGAATGGTCCTTACCCCTCAAGGACTCGCCAGACCAGCGCAAGATGGATAAACTTCGTTCCTTGCCACCCCCACAAAATGTGCGCCAGCTGCGCTCCGCACTCGGCGCTGCTGGTTACCTCCGTTCATTTATTCCCCGTTACAGTCATAAAACGACTTGCATTACGGAGCTTCTTAAAAAGAACGTCCCATGGAGATGGACGGAGGAACATACCCAAGCATGGCAAACGCTCTTGCAGAAGCTCACTTCCCCGCCGGTACTTACCACGTACCAAATTGGTGTGCCCTTGGCCGTCTTCACAGATGCGAGTGACCATTCCATCTCCGCAGCCCTTGCGCACGAAAACCCACCTAACAAGTTTCGTTTTCTTCGCTTCGACAGCCGCAAACTGTCTCCTTCGGAAGCGAGGCTTTCTATTGTAGAAAAAGAGTTTCTCGCGATATTGTTTGCAGTACATCAGTATAGGATGTACCTTCATTGCAAACATTTTACTCTGTATTGCGATAATTCAGCCTTGATATCTCTTCGTTCCGAATCCGCTCCGAAAAGCTCGAAGCTTATTCGTTGGAGATTGTACCTTAGCAACTATAATTTCGACATTAAATACATACAAACTTCCAAAAACGTGATCGCCGATTGGCTTTCAAGAGCAAACGATACAGTCAACCCTAGCCCTCCATCAAACACATTGCCCGAGGCCGAACCCATTTTGCAAGGCATTTTCCCTATTTATCAATTAGTCTCGCAAGATATGGCTCTCATGCAAAGCATATGTCGATTCTGCGCCCCCATTATTTGTCGGTTGGGGTACCTCATTCACATACCCAATTTTGAAATGCGGGATGGACTCCTTTATAATCTTCAATATGGGTATCCACGCCTCGTAATTCCATTGCACTATCGCCAAATAGTCGGAGATTCATGAGTCCTCGCAATTAATTCATCCTGGTTTTCGTACAATATATAATACTGTACGTAAAATGTACTATATACAAAAATTAGCTAAGCAGATCATCCATCTTATTAAGTCGTGCGCCCATTGCACCAAAACAAAGATTGATACATCCCGCAAAGCTTCTCACCAAAAAGGGTGGCCCGTTCCATCACGTATTTTCGATATCACCGGAATCGACACCACAGCAAAACTCCCAGTAACCCCTCGCGGTAATAGTTTTTTTCTGGTTGCCATTTGCGCTCTTTCCTATTACATTATCGCGATTGCTATCCCCGATTTACAAGCCTCTACAATTTTGAATGCAATGATGGAACGATTATATGCGTACGTTCGTATTCCCCGAGTGCAGATAAGCGATAATTATCAATCTCTGTGTGGCGAATTAATGCAGAACTTCGCCTCCTCCAAGCATATGACACTACATACTACAACGGCATATACGCCGAGATCGAATACTGGTTCCGAATTCGCAGTAAATAGAATGAAACATTTTATCAAGATGCAGATGGACCAATCGCAAGATGTCGATTGGGACCTTAAGTTGCCTCACGCCATGTTAGCCCACAATAGTTCAGTGTCAAAAGGAAGAGATACTTCACCGTCCGAGATGACATTTGGTCAAGAGCCTCGCATGCCTGACATCCTGCTGGATAGGATGGTCATAGATTCTGACGTCAAGGATATCCAAACAAGACAAGCACATTGCCAGCAAGTTCGCCAAAATTTGATTAAAGAAAGGAATCAAAGAAGGGAAAAGTATAATCAGGACCATGCGGTCGATAAGTTTGAAATGGGAGATCTCTGTTACTTGAAACGTTCACACGCCCCAGTGGACCACAAGTTTTACGCGCCGTACCTTGGGATATATGAAATAATTGATAAGACGAACCCGCGAAATGTTTTAATAAGGCATATGACTACGAGGCAGACCCAAAAGATAAATGTAGAGAAACTAAAGAAATTCGAGGTCTATGAAGAATCGACAGCGATTCCGGATATC
>VRMD01002460.1:0-13208 GCA_009872375.1 Sminthurides bifidus | reverse complement strand
GACTCGTTGCCATGGCTCATGACGGTCCAGCCGCTTGGCGAGGACGACTTTTACCGCACGCCACTTCCACGAAAAGCTAATTAGCCACTCAAGCGTTCATGAGGAGGACACATCTTGTTAGCTGCTAATGGGGATCAGATGACTGGTGAGTTACAACAAGAAATCATTTGTGCCAACTTCGCTCTTTGAGTTTGGCTATGGGCTTGCGATAAAGGCGGTGGCTTTGATGGTTACACTGCGTGACGACACTAGACAAAAGTCCATGGCGGGGGGAAATCAGAGTGGAAGACACCTACTTTCCAAGAAAATTTGTCTTTATCTCTCATCTCATAATAGCGTGGATCATCAAAGCAAACTTCCTTCGAAGCTCCATTGAATGTGGGTACAGGCGCGGACAGAAACTGAAGCAAGTTGCTATCAAAGCTCCTTACATTTTCCGTCCCTTCCTTACCTCCGTTAGCTTATTGGAGTAGTTAAATATAGTGGATGTCAAGCGTGAAAATAACAAGACAGAGCATTCTCAGCATGCTCCCCTGCTCACCAAATTGCTTTAGGTGAAATTCGGCTACCGCTGTGAGTTCGCGGAAGAAACATCCGCACCGCGGGCATCTTTTCAGACTCTTCATGCCAGGCTCTTTCGCCATTGAGCGTGGTAGCTCAAATGTGGAGAAGGAGCCGTAAAAAATCCTCAGCGGCGGTTTTCACTGAGCATATGAAGCTGGTGATGCAGACTTTACTTATGACTTTGGTGCTTCACATGTAAGAGATTTGTACTTGAGTTGTACTGCCAGGTTAGCAAAAACGTGTTTTAGATATTATAAACTTCCGTGTGGAATCCACACAGTCTGGTCTAAAGTCTGAATCAAGGATGTGTCGTAGACTGCATGTGCTGAAGCCGCGACCATGGCATGACATATTCTAGGTTGAGAAAGCAGTCTCAGCCATTTGCGGAAGAGGAAATGCTTCCTGTTTATTCAAGTTGAGCGCGTTCGCCCGTGACGGCTCCCACACTCTCGCTGTGCTTTCACCGCTTTCTCCACTCGGCTACGGAGGTTTTAAGCCGACGCGTATAGGAAATTCATTTCCCCTCCGTCTGACTTAGGTAAGACCGGAAGATGATTCTTGGAAAATAGGATTGAAAGTAAAGAACAAGATTCGCAAGATGCAAACGGGAAGATGGGAAGAGCTAAGCGCCCGAAAATATAGGAGAGTCATTGAAGAAGAAAGCTCGACGGCGTTTGTTGACCGAGGCACGTCTGAGAGAAATTAGCTGACTGCGTCAAAGTTCTTGCGAGTTTCTTCCGCAGAGGAACTTTAAGAAGAGTGGAGCTTGCTCTTGAATCCCGCCGGGAGATTGAGATCTAAAGTGTCGTTTCTTCGCTAATCTTCGAATATGAATTTTGCCCGTTCATGCATAAGAAGAAATTTGAAAAGTAAGCGCGGTTGGAAGACATCAATTTGCAACCGTTTAAGCTTTAGGCCTGCAAGTCTTTTAAACCTGGAGCTATGTGCCGGGGATTTTTTCTCGTGGGTTAAGAAGTTAGAGAACTTGAAGGTAGAAAGCACCTAAATAAATTCGAAACTCATCCGCCATTGCGTCTTTGATGTAGCGACAGATAGAATTTTATGCCCTTTGGCAGGAATGTGTGTATTTCTGGAACCGATGATGGAGAAAAAACTTTCATCCCGTTCCTCGTCCTATGAAGCTTGTGTCTATCAAGTTTTGGAATGCAAGGGAATTGAATGTATGTAAAAGCCTGGGAAGTTTCTCCAACCGAATGATGAAATGCGGATATCCTGATCATGATTTCTTAGCTTTTATTGAAGATTGTGCAAAATCTGTAGATGAAAATAAACAAGCATTACAAGCCAGCAATTTCCTACTCATCTCTACCCTTCCACTAATCTAAAAGAGCAGAACGCAATTAAGGGCAAAACCTGTGATAAAGCCATTCGACCCTACGCGCAATGCTACTGCCATCTACCAAAATTCCAAGGAACCTAAGCCAAAGAAAGCAAAGTTTTCACTCGAATTTCACCAGTTAATTAGTGACTCAGTCCAAATGTGAGAAGACTGACTTAGCCATCACCATGTTTCGTAAATATGAACCACAGAGTCATGTCGACAGTAGTTTGAAGTATGACCAAAGGTGCCAGCATGTCCACATCGTAAACCCCAGCCATCGAGACCCTCAACGGCTGCAGGTGTCGCAGTACTTTGCGATCAAGTTTCGTTTTCCAGTTTTTGTGGCAAAAGTCAATAAAGTCTTGAGAGTAGCCCGAGAACTTTCCGTAAGAAGCCAAAGAGGATTAATACGATGATCACACACGCCAGGAAAAAGCTAAGCATGTACCAGCGAGTCGAGTCACGCGTCATGACAAACCCACAGCAACAATAAGCCCCAACTGTAATCGCTATCCACTTGAACGCGGGTATAACGATGCTGCAGTACACCTGGTTAAACTCTGACGATACCAGCTGAGCTTGACGGTAATGTTGGGCCGAGATCAGGTGACTTTGTTGGTGCCAAAATTGACCATAGTTTGTCCAGCGATCTAGTTCTAAATCCATCCTGCAAAGAAATTAGCAATCATCGCATTTTGTTTATCGACATCAAACAGATCCTAAGGTCCCAAGATCTTTCCATAGTACCAGCAGCTAATACTTACCGTGCTAACTTTAACACCGTAGGAATGCTGAACCCCGCAGGAAAATAGCATATTGTCCAAAAGTATCCCGTTGCATAACAAGAAATGACTGAGTAAGCGTACAAAGACGCCCCCAATATTCGACCAGGTATGCCCAGGTTCTCAGGATCATGTAGCATGGACGTCATGTACAATCTACTATGAGGATACTGCAGTGACAGCATTATCCATAAGAAGACGCCAGGAATATCATAGGATAAAAATATGAGCATTGTAGCATCCAGATGGTTTCGCAATTCCCTTCGGATTTCAGGATTCGGATGTGACTTGTAATACCCTAAATGAAAACAGAGTGCGCGTTTCCCGTCAACTGTAGTTTTACGTAAAATAAAGGATTTGTTTCCAATAATGATCTAGTAACCGTTCCAAAGACAAAAATAAGGAATACTCACCACTGACCTGCTGTAACCAAATCTTCGTCCTTCGAAACGTCAGTGGTATCTCCTCATATAATTGAAGGAGGGCCAATTGCATCACCAGAATCATCATGACGAAGCCCAACCACAGGTACATTACCACGAGCTCCACACTCGGAGGATCGATTCCAATTTCTTGTTCAATTTCCACAAGTCGCATTACCAGGTAGCTTCCATAACATCCGGTCCAAGTCACATTCATCAGCCAGAAGAAATACCTCAGCTTGGATTTGCTTACGATCATGTCCTGATTTTTCCAATCCCATTTATAAGGGGTGCAACCAACTAACTGTGTCCATGTGACGCAACATCCAATCACATTCAAGCCGAG
Source organism: Sminthurides bifidus (assembly GCA_009872375.1). NCBI lineage: Eukaryota > Metazoa > Arthropoda > Collembola > Symphypleona > Sminthurididae > Sminthurides > Sminthurides bifidus. Next base: position 9,752 of record VRMD01002460.1, on the reverse strand, counting down.
GTTACCTAAAAGATCTTGCTGTCGTCGAAATCGAGATTTTAGGGACCGAGATTTCTTATCACGGTTCTTTGAGGATGATTCGGCAGCCGGAGCAAACTCTTCGACTAATGATCCGTTGGCTCCATCAGCACTTGGAAGAGCTCCGTTTCCTTCCGGATCCATTATTCTAAACTGCATGAATTGTCAAGTAAAAGTAACCGGCGAACTTGCAGGAGCAAAGCTTTAAGACGGTTTGGTTGCTCATCAATTGGGTTATGATGAAGTCGCAAGTAACCTGTCCCATCCTACAGCTGAGAAAGCAGCTCATAGCCATTCAGAAATGGATGGCCACACCCCTTGGGACATTGAGCTTCGTAATAGCTCTGCCGCCATCTTTAAAAATGCATTGACTATATTGCGATGAAGGTATGGAAGGAAGGTATTTCACACTCTCAGGTTAGGGTATCTAGTCTTTTGTCAGATTCAAGGAAAGACATTGTATAAGACATTGTGCAATGTAGACAGGAACCTTCTGTACATTTCTTGATTGAAAAAGCAGTGAATTGCCAATCAATTATGAATTAAAGCGGAAACACCTCTGCGGAAAACTTCGGTTCGGTGTTCACACTACTGACCATGCCTTGAATTACATCACCCCATCCTATTTTATAACCTCTTCCAAAAGTAAGCTTGCTTTCCTAAAGTATGACCACTCAAACTGCCCTATACCAGTAAAGGAATTAATTAGGCATAGGCATTATACTAACTTTTCCAAGACATTCATTGACGATTGAAACAAAATCTACTTGTCACAATCCTTCTTTTGTGAAAGGTACCTAGCTTATCCATGCTTGGTGAAAACCAACCAAATGCTCATGCTGATAGTGCACTGAAACATCGTCAAGGGTGCAACCTTGTCTACGAAATAGATCCCTCGCATCGAAACTCTCAACGGTAGCATATGACGCAGGTATTTCCGATCCAGTTTCGCTGTCCAGTTTCCATGGCAATAGGCAATGAAACTTAGTGAGCTCGCATAGAACTTGCCAAACTGGCTGAAGACTCCCATGATGACGGTCAAAGTCGCAAGGGCACTGCTGAGCATGCACCACCGCATCAAGCCGCGGGTGAAGAAAAACCCGCAGAAACAATACGACGCAAGGATGAGGCACATCCATTTTATTGCTGGCAGCACCTCACTGCAGTATACCTGGTTCAGCTCCGTTGACAGCAATTGAGCATGGCGGTAGTGATGAGCTGCGATCATGCGACTTTGCTGGTGCTGAAGGACCCCTTTGTTGTGTTGGAAATTCAGTTCCAGCTCCTTCCTACATTCGTAGGAATGATTTGGTTCCATAAAAACTTTAGAAAACATGGATTCAAGAAATAACTCGGGTATTAAAAATTAATCAATTAATCAATCTGCACTCACCGGGCTAAGTTGATTACCGTAGGAATGTTGAACCCTGCAGGAAAAAAGGACATCATCCAAAAGTACATCGTTGCATAAGTAGAATTGACTACGTAAGCATACAGCGCCGCCCCCAAAATTCGACCAGACACGCCCAGACTCTCAGCACCAGGTACCATGGACGTTACGTACAATTTACTCTCCGGAAACAACACCGTGGGAATAATCCACAGGACCACGGTAGGAAAGTCGTAGCCCAGAGCAAAAAGCATCATGACATCCATCCTGCTTCGTAATTCCAGTCGGACTTTAGGATCAGGGTGGGACGAATAATGTTCTGATTAAAAGAAAAGAGTTACACCGCCACTAATCCTCAGGTGCCCTTGAATCACTTCGGATTCTAGTCCGTTAACTTCAAATAGTCATTGTGGCACAACCAGAATGTCACTTACCGCTAACCCCCTGAAGCCATGTTTTCACCCTTCGAAACATTGGTGGTAGCTCCTGGTAACGCCGAAATAGGGCTATTTGCATTACCGTGGCCATTGTTAGTAAACATACCCAAAAGTACATCATCACTTGCTCCAGATCCAAGCTGGTAGACGTTCCAGAGCTTTTTTCGATTTGCATCAGTCGCATCATCAGATAGACATCGTAGGACGCAATCAAAGTGGCACTGATTACCCAGCAAAAATACCTTAGCTTGGATGTGCAAATGATGATTTCTTTCTTTCCCACATCCCATTTGAAAGGAGAGCAGCAGACGATGCTCGTCCATCTGACACATGCCCCAATGACCTGTAGGCCGAGGGGGCCTAAGAGAACCTGCTGCCGATGCGACTTGAGCCAGGATTTTAATTTGGCGGTCTTTCCGGTTAATTCGTCGATTCCAGCGGTCTTTGTAATTAAATCGGTTGATTGCCTCCTACCAGCAGCTAATTGCGCTTCCATTTCGCTCCGACACACTAGTGCAATTAAGGAACAATGATGGGACAACTTATTAGCCTAGCAATTTATATGTGATCGTATGACCTGATATGGTTTGATCAGCGAGCTCAACTTTGAAGTCATCATGCTGAAAATGAAAAGCATGAAGGCATAAGACAGTTTATAAGACATTTCTTGAATTTTCAGTTGACATTCCCAATGATTAATGATAAATTGCTTGTGGGTTGGGCCCTCAATCTAGTCTTACGTCTAAAGCATCAAGATAAGAAAGAACTCCTTCCCAATTCAATGTTCCAGTCAAACTATTTTATTCTATCTTGAAGTTATAGCTCGATTATAGAAATGACTGGAAAGGTTTAAAATGACTCTAAAGTATTCCAATGCGCCTTTTCCTCTTTTATCACCGAATCGTGACTGTCCACAGAGTCCAAAAAGACCAGAAATTGAAGCTCGTAAGTGACATGAACCGATCCCAAATGCCGTAGGGCAGATTCGTTATCTCAAGAAGAGTTAAAGTTACACAAGTCCAGACCTAATAATTGTGCTAGCATAATCGTTGTTAAAGTTAACTCCACCATTGCTTTTGCACTTTTACCCAGCCTACCATTATCCCATCAGGAGCAAGTTGGCCGCAGTACTGCACACCATGTGTATCACTAACAATGATGCCATTCTCGAAATGGGAATTTGACTCCACACCCTCACGTGGATTGACATGAGGCTAGAAGCCAACCGTCTGTGGTACAAATGCCTTCCGGCTTTGGCTCTCATCAGCAAAACTACCAGTTCCGAACATTGATGAATCTGTCCTGGAGAGAAGTACATGACAACTTCTAGCAAGACATAAACACTGCTCCAGGTGAGGAACAAACCTAATGCAAAAACGTTTAGCTTTTCATGAACCTTGACCACCAGGTAGATGAAAAGCACGTGGTTGATGACATTGATGTAGATGAAGGCCGGCCATGATGATCGCAAGCACTCCGTGTACATCCCGAACAATACCTGAATCTTTCTGTAAATGAGCATGTTTTCGGGAAATTCCGTAGGATTCTTTGTGTCCCCTATCCTCGCAATTAGGTATCGGGTGGCTCGAAGCACAGCATGAGTGAGACAAATGAGGCCGAAGAGCCAGTACAAAATGGCCAGGTAAATTATCAAAGACATGTGATGGACCTCCACAAGGCCAAAAAACACAAAGGCGAATGAACTCCCTTCGAATCGGTAGTAAAAGTACCGGGTGTTGGTCGGATCATAGAGGTAGAACCCGGCTAAGGCAACTACATTCCAGTCACCAGAAGGGGAAGATACATTGGAGTGACCGATGTATCAGTGCTTCTTTTCTCGAGTTCTTCCTTTGTTCTAAAACTTTCAATGAAATTTCGCTTAGCTTTGTTGACTTTCTAGAAGCGAAAAGTTCAACAAAGTCAAGGGATCATGCACACACATCGTTGTAAAGAAAAAGTTTACCTGAAATCCTCCATCCCTGTGGCGAAAGTTCATTGAGGACAATCAACAACTCTTTGAATAAGCTTACCACTAGCTTTCTGTTTCGCATGCAAGCGATGTGACTAATGCCGAGGGTAAGCTCTGAATTGAAGTATATGACGTGAACGGCAAAGTCCATATCAAATTCTTTGAAATTCAGAATCTTAAATACCAGTCCCCAAGTGCAGTGCACTGTTTGGGCAAACAGAAGCGATAGGTGCAAAAGGGACAGCCCATAGTAGACTTTGGTTCTTTTNTCTTTGAAATTCAAAATCTTAAATACCAGTCCCCAAGTGCAGTGCACTGTTTGGGCAAACAGAAGCGATAGGTGCAAAAGGGACAGCCCATAGTAGACTTTGGTTCTTTTTGGAAGGTGAAAGACACCATTTTGGAAATCCCAGTCTATAGCACTAGCTCCTAAAACGTAGCCGGAATGGAAAACACGACCTATGCCTGTTAAGATTCTTTTTGAAACTTGATGCTGAATTTGCTCCATTTTTTAGCTCTTGGGGGTGTAAACTCGACGGGTTGCTTTTTATAGAGTGTAGGTCGACTAGTTTAAGAGCCATGGTTTTGCGGCTCGTGTCACCTATTTTATTCATATCTTCTGCTATGCAGAGAGCTATCCCTTTGGCGAAGCTAAATGCCCCTATTTTACGTCTAATGGCTTACCTCTGGCGTCTTGAACCAGGCGGGTTGACGGGTCAAGCTTCGTTCCGGTGTAAATTATCCCGAATTACTCAAAATTGTTGTCAAACATGCCAATATTACGCTATTGTGACAAGGTAAATGAATGTAATTGAGTGAATGGGAGTCGATTTAAGCTTTCAAACGCTTTTGATGGGACTTACAAACACTGAAGTTACAAGGCCTTAAAGCGAAGGCTTGTACCTGTCTGGAACCAAGGACCATAATGCCTAGGTGCGAGTCCAGCCTTTCTCACTTGAGCTATAGCCTAACCCTGGGAGCATGGTTCCTTCTAAGTGTACATGTCAACCTAGGAAGACCTCTCAATATGCACAGGTATGAAACGTGGTAATGCACCTACAAATGTTGAGGGTCAATCATGATGTATTTGTCATTTACACAGAAATGGAATTGCTCGTGTGATTAATGAGTTTTTTAAGCTTTCAAACGCTTTTGATGGGACTTGCAAACAATGAAGTTACACTGGCCTTAATGGTGAAGGCTTGTACCTGTCTGGAACCAAGGATCATAATGCCTAGGTACGAGTCCAGCCTTTCTCACTTGAGCTGTAGCCTAACCCTGGGATCATATGGTTCCTTCTAAGTGTACATGTCAACCTAGGAAGTCCTCTCAATATGCACAGGTATGAAACGTTGTAATGCACCTACAAATGTTGAGGGTCAATCATGATGTATTTGTCATTTACACAGAAATGGAATTGCTCGTGTGATTAATGAGTTTTGCACGAACTTATCAGTTTAATTGTGAACATTAGAGGCATTAACATTACCTAATCTATTGACACTCCGTGCAATAACTACAATTCGAGAAGATAGCACTTCCAACACCAGAGGTATTTACCATTACGTATACATCTATTACCAGTGGACTATTGGATTGATTCCATCTAAACCCATTAAGGAAGTTTGCTCCCTCGTCAGAACTGGGATACATAAATCGCAACTACAGTCTACAACTAACGTTACTTACGCGTACTCGGCAGAACCTCCGGTGACTACTTGAGAGCTGTTTACCCGATGAGTAGCAAGTTTACGGTAATGGAGCACACCATATGTAGCACCAATAGAGACGAAATCCTTAAAATGGGAATCCCGTTCTTAACTTTGACCTTCGGGTGACTACTTGACAGCTGTTTACCCGATGAGTAGCAAGTTTACGGTAATGGAGCACACCATATGTAGCACCAATAGAGACGAAATCCTTAAAATGGGAATCCCGTTCTTAACTTTGACCTGCATGACATTCAGTCCAGAGACCAAACGCCTGTTGTACACATGCTGGCCCCCTTGGACCTTCAGCTTCGAAATCAGATGTTGGCAGGTCGGAATTAGTTGCCCTGGCGAGAAGTACATGACTCCTTCCAACAGAACGTAAGTACTGGCCCATGTAAGACACAATCCCAGTGCGAAAACGTTCAGGTTATCGTGACCTCTCACCACCAGGTAGATGAACAACACATGGTTGACGATATTCACGTAGACGAATGCAGGCCATGTAGCCTCCATGCAGTCTGAATACATTGCAAACAGTATTTCAATCCTGCGGTACATCTGCACGTTTCTATCGCACTGTAGCACACCCTTTGTAGCATCGACCCTTTCGCTGAGAAAACGGATGGCTTTAAGAAAAGCATAAGTAATGCATAATAATCCAAACATCCAGTAAAGAATGACCAAGTAGATTATAAGCGACATGTGATGAACTTCGATCAGTCCGAAGAATAAGAAGGCGAAAGTGCTTCCTTCGAATCTGTAGTAGAAGTACCGAGTGTTGAGGGGATCATGCAGGTAAAACCCAACTAACGCCACGACATTCCAACCCCAAGCAGGAAACACAAACTGGAGCAGTTTGCTCAGGAACTTTTCCTTTCTTGAGTTCTGATTCCGCTCTATTAATTTTCAAGAAGTCTCGACTTCAGTGTTCGCATGTACAATCTTAAAAAATTATACGTAAATTATACCGCCACATGCAAAGCTGGAATATTGCTTCTTATTTAAGCTCACCTGACGCTTTGGTCCTTTGTGGTGCCAGTTCCATCAAGATATTCATCAGCTCCGCGAACATTTTCACTAGCAACTTTTTGTTCCGAATAAAACTTAGCTGAATGATGCCAAAGCTCACTTCGGAGTTAAAGTATATCATGTGAAAGGCAAGGTCCATGTCGAACTCTTTGAAACTCAGCAACTTAAAAACCAAACCCCAAGTGCAATGTACCGTCTGAGCGAACAGTACTGCCAAGTGCCACATGGACCTGATGAAAACGAGCATGCTCTCTTTTGGTAGATACAAAATGCTCTTGTTAAAATCCCAGTCGACGGGGGAGGCCCCCACCCTATACGCTGCATGGACCACCCGACCGAAGCCTGACATGACCTTCTTTGATTTTATGATGTCGGAGGTCATCTTTGCAAAAACGAGATAAAATCTTGCAAAAAATTATGACTTGAACTTCAATGCAACGAGATAACAGATTTAAATGACAGAACTTTCAAAGCAGCGACCCAACTGAGAGGCAAATCAGGTGAAGAAACTAGTTTTCCTTTGGCAGCATTATATAACGCTTTCCTAGCTGCATGCGATTTTATGCGGTTTCGAGGAAGTTACCAGTGACATTACACGAAGGAGATGTCAGGGGAAATTGGTGATTTCCATTTATCTGGACATGTCCCAGGCCTGGAAGTGGGGAAAGCTTGAAACCTCGACAACTGAGATCTGCCCTATCAGAACCTGTGGTTGGTAGAACAACAAGAGATTATAGACTACATGTAAACTAATTAGTTTTACACTCAAAACGGGATGGTCTAGCTTCTCGAGCTCGAAACAAGGAACCGAATCCCGCCCCTACGACTTCGTATTGTATAACACTACACCCTTTTTCGAAAATGTCAAATCTAAATTGCCCCTGGAGATGCAATTGCCTCAAAGTTTGGTAAACAAGAAGGAAATACTTAAATTGATTGTGAACTCAAAGATAGTTAAAGGGGCCACCTCGTCTATGAAATAAGTATTTGCCATGATAACTCTCAAAGGCTGCAACTGTCGCAACAACATTCGATTAGCTTTACCAGTCCAGTTCCGGCGACAGCATAACAAATACCTTCTGGACTCGTCAAAGGTCTTTCCGAAAAGCCCAAATATGGTCATGACAGTAGCCAGTGTGACTGAAAACAGCGTGAAGAGGAACCACCGGGTTGCATCCTTTGTCAAGAAGAATCCACAAAAGCAATACGATGAAATGATCAAGCAAATCCATTTCATCGCTGGCATCATCACACTGCAATAAACCCGGTTGAATTCCATAGTCAGGAGTTGAGCTTGTCGATACAGACGAATTGATTGTTCCTTTCTCTTGCTTTGGCTCCTTCCCAATTCGTCATCATTGTCCAGTTCCATCTCAAGCCTTGATAATAATTGCAGGAGAAATCAGTAGATAGAGGCTTACTGCTAGCTTTGAGTACGGTATGACTAAACGTAGTGTATGACAACTCACCGAGAAAGTTTTACCACCACTGGGATATTGAAACTCCCAGGAAATACACTGATGAGCCACAAGTAAATTGAAGCGTAGAAGGTATTCACCATGTAAGCGAATGCCACCGCTCCGGTTATTCGAATCCCAATGTTGCGGCTAACAGCTTCCGGTAGAAGTGACGTCAGATAAAGTGGTTGCCCTGGAAAGAATACCGATGGCACTATCCAGAGAGCCACGCAACACAAGTCATAAGCAAGCGCTAAGGCCATGACAGTGAACATGTTGCTACGCAATCCACTCTTGAGCTGGGCATTGCTGTGCGTTGAGTAGTGATCTACAATGGGGAAAAAGTCAAGTGATAGAATCCCCAACTTTAAAAGCTCTGTCATGATTAGATTACTTATAAAAAACAGCGCAGGATTCAATTTGACCTACGGGATACAGTCTGAAGCCAAACTTTAAGCCGGTGAAAGGCCACGGGCAAGCGGTCACACTGCCGTAGTAACTCGCTTTGACTGATGCATGAGAACGTTAGAGCCAAGAGCCAAAACTGCAGTTGAGATTTTTCCATTCGGTAGCGGTAGCGATTCGCTCCCGCTACCGCTACCGCTATTTCGCTACCGTAGCGGAGCGATCTCGATTCCCTAGATTTTTCCATAGGATTAGATTCGAACAGGCCCAGCTCGATCTGAACGATCCTCAAGAGTAGGAAGAGGTCGTACAGGATTACGAAAATGATGTTCAGGTACCAGGCAGACAACCGCCATTTTGATTCACAGATGACCATTTCCTGTTTCTCCCAATCCCATGCAAAAGGAGTGCAGCAAATGACGTTGCCCCAGGTGATGCAAGCACCAATTAAATTCAATGTTGAATCCCCAAGAAGAGATTTTTGTGGCAAAGTGTGACATTTTTTCAAAGTCACGACCTTCCGATGGAGTTTACGCACCAATTCCATGAGTGAGAGTTAAGTCTTATTAGTCCGTGATCTGTAACGCGGTTAGTTTGGTACTGAATAAACGTTTGGAACTGCACTGGCAGGGTTGACTACCTGTGTTGCCTCAACTTTACACGTGCACACCTGCGGCGTGTTTGCTTAGGAAATGCAGGATAGCAGTTCAAATTAAAATCATTCAGGTTACGTAAACAAGAGGTGTGGTTGCTCAAAACTTTAAAAACAAACATGGAGCCACGGTATTCAAAAAATTAATCATAGCTTTCGCCTCCACCATTCCCTGTAGTATGAAATAACCTAACTTGATAAAATATCTCGGAGAAAATGTTGGGTAAAAATCATTTTGCAGTTAATGTCATATAGTTTCCAAAATCGATCGTCCGTTGACATCGAGCAAATAGTGAGGGCATGTTGTCTATAATAAATATAATTTAGTCGCAGAAGAACGCAGCTGTTACTGCCTACCGTATCTACCTGATATGCGTGGCTACTGTAACTAAAGTTAACGTGAGCAGTTGTGCTAAGTCTCGAAAATTAGAATAATGTGGACTGCAAAGATTTGACTTGTTTCTCGCAGTTTCGGTCTCGCAATTTATTTAACTAACTCGGTCTCAACAGCGCAACTTTTCCTTGTCCTAACTCCTTGATTTCTCGATAGCGAATGCCTAGCTACCGACATGAAACCTTAAAGGAAAACTCGGGTAGACAAAAGGTTACAAAGTGAAACGTTATTAAAAAACGTTCCGTAAAAGTCTGGCTTCTAAGTGGTTCTTGCATTCCAGTCTCCTGTT
>VRMD01002459.1:0-13212 GCA_009872375.1 Sminthurides bifidus | reverse complement strand
GATACGGGCTCTTCAATGTCTCGAGCCCAGACATCCTCCTCCTCCGACCTCGGACTTCGGTAACTGTAGCTCCCTCTCGTATAAGGATTGGAAAACCAAGTGGACATGCTCATGCTAGGTTCAGGCACTTGAGCTCGGCCTAGGAATGTTTTTATCATTTCCACCAACAAGTCCTTGACCTCGCTCTTTGGTAAAGTTTCTACGAGACGTGCGTCCTCGCCAGTGAGCCAAACGGTCATCACGTAAGATGGGGTTCCGGGATAGGTATAAAAGCCAAGGATGTTTTTGCACCATTTTGGAAACTTCAAATAGGGTAAAAGATGCGTTACATATTCATATTGTATTACTCGATTCATTTGTGACAATTTAAATGGTATACACACATACCTTCTTTGCAGCTTCATCGTCAATCCACAAGGTGTGGAATCCAAGCCAACCATCTTCCCACCACTTTTCCTCAAACTTAAGGTGAATCTTGTTCACCGTCCCGAAGCCTAAACCCTGTCAAATCATACGCATAAATCGATGTTAGCTTTCAGCTAATTAACTAGCTTCCTAAGCTTAAGTTGTCGAATATGGAGTTTAAAATTACATCGATAGCTTTAACTTTCTTTTCCGGTAAAGGTGGGCTGAATAGATCTTTGTGCTTTGCTTTAAGGACTCCAAGGGAAGCTGTTACGATGACATCATCAGCTTCATAGGTTTTCCCATCCGATGTGCGTATAACAGTCGGCTAGAAACAAATACTTTATGAGTAAAAGTAAATTCTGCAAATAATATTTTTGTTATCTGGCAGATCTGCAAGTACAGCATGACAGTTTCATTAGTACTTTGATAGATTATTTTTTGCAAACAAAAAGCTTTGAATTGTATTACCGATTGGCCGTAATCAATGTGGTCCACAGGAGAGTTTAATTTTACCCAAGTTGGTATGGTGAAATCCTCCGGATTACCATTCTGTACAACAGAGAAACAAAAGATTCATTACGCATTGTATAATGTCTGGGTCAATAATTTGGAGCTTAACATGCTCTCAGTTCTTACGAGAAGAATGTTGAGTAAGGTACAGAATCCAGTCTTCCAGCATATATGCGTGCAGCCAGGGTAGTGATGGTATTCATGCTGCCCTCGTATGGATGATTCGTACCATGAGTCGGCAGCGTCAAAGTTGATCTGGTAAAAAGTCAATTAAAAACCGCAGTTACACCAGTAGCAGTGATTTCACACCCTGTTATGAACAACCAGAAAACAAACGGAAAGCTTTGGAAGACAAATCTCACCAACAACCGATTGAGGAAATCCAGCCAGGCCATCATAACTTTGTCATCTTTCATGGTATCTGCCTCAATGGTTTTTAGAAACCAATCTCCAACGGAACATTTCGGATCCGCGGCCACATCCTCATCAGAAGGTCCTTCCAAGAGAATTTGACCAAGATCGCTCAACTTGGCCAGAATGGTTTCGTCATTGATAACTTTGCCGTCATTGGTGCATGTAGTTGTTTTCCCCTACAGAAGTACAATCATTCTGTCTTGGCATCCCTTGAAGGAGACTGAAAGCTAAATTTTAACTTACCAGCCAGTTCTCGACCAGGGGATAAATTGGATCGTTCTCCAGGTATTGGTCTCCGAAGGATCGCATCAAAGCCGTGATACCGCTTTCTCCGTGTCCCCATTGTGCTCCTTTCTCCAGTATTTCTCTCCCAGTATTTACATCTGCAGACAATGGTGCCATAATCAGTGAGAGTTTACTTCATTGCTGGATAGTTCTAGTATAGGGCAAAGAATTAAGCGTTTATGCCAAATTTGACGCAAGCCTATACTACCGACAGGGCATAGTTTGACATACCTCGTATTTCTGTGTGGATTCGTCCACCAATCCGATCCATCGCTTCCAGGAGCGTGACCTCGAATCCAGGAGTGGCGTTCAATTTGCTAGCGGCTGCGATTCCAGCAGCACCGCCACCAACTACGACCACCTTGCGCACCATCTTGTTGAGTTGGGACCTCGTTTTGGATAACCTGAGTACGAGGGCAAAGCAATACAGTTACAGCACAAAGCCCAGAAAAACTGCACGGATAGAACATTCAAAACGAGCTTTGTGTGATGCGTTTTGTAATTCAGAGAACGGAAACATAACTTGAACTTGACTGAAATATATTTTAGGAAAATGCTAAATTACCTGATTTCTGTCCTTATATACTGGAGGCAACAATTTTACTAGATCTCTTATGAATTCACCAACCTGATGGGGAAAAAAGCTTCAATGAAAGTAAGGATTGGATTCAATTGCATTGGTAACTGGTATTAAGGCCAAGGGAAGTTGTACATTTACGGATTGCAAGGTTAGACTCAAGTGAAGGGTTTTATCACGTTGCATGAGTGCTTAATCAACTACAAAGTTTTGAGCACGGAACACCAGCTGCACTGAGAGTCGAAGATAACCAGTTTTGTGAATGAAGAAGTTTCTGCTGAGCAAGATACTGCTTCACAACGGCACGTTATCATCTACACGAAGATCTGGAATGTGAAACCAGATTTCTGAGATGTCCAGGATGTTTGCCTCAAAGCGTAGGAAATGAAGTGCTAACTTAATGAACTCCAGTAGCCGCAATTAATCACATGGTACCAAAATTTATGGGTGAATGACAATACACAGATGAGCGAAAGAAAACTGGAACCTGTGACACCACTGAAGGTCGTAGAGCGATAAGAAGCTGTCAGGTTTCACATGTAATGAATGGTACTGACTGGCTTTTTACTGCAATGCAAAGTAAGAAAGTGTTAACTGTGAGATAAGACAGCGAGTAAACCGCTGCTGAACTAATCTAAAAGAGAAGGCATGAATGATCCTGTTGTCGGTCTTTGCAGATGACCATGAAAAATATTTTCCCGGGTTTTCCGAGTCATTCCGACTTTTGACGGAATAAAACGTTTGCTAAAAAAGAAGTTGTGTGTAAGACTAGGAGATTCGAACCGACGACATACTGTATGCCTACGTAACGGTGGCAGAAAGATAATCGCTAACGATGGAAAACTTTAGATCCAGTCATGCAATAATTTATTCTGAGCAATTTGATACCAGCGTAATGAAAGCACTTTCGAGAATCTATGTAGGCAACTTTAAGCATAGGCGTTGTGCAGGAGTATGTGCGCAGTGATACCAATTTCTCAAGTAAAAAAGAAATTAAATTGAAGAGACGTATAACAAAAACAGTTTTCTAGCACTCACGGTTTCTGCTTGGCACATAATCGNAAAAACAGTTTTCTAGCACTCACGGTTTCTGCTTGGCACATAATCGCATGAAATAAAATCACTGCGTGCAAGTGCTGACTAATCCTCATCTCCTTCCTGTAAGGCAGCAAACTTATTTGGCAGCATGGCGATTATTGAGGTTCTTCTCGCACCTGGCCTTGACTTCGGCTCAACGGGTTCCTCGGTATCAGACGGTTCCGTATCTTCAGCGGTGTCGGAATCGGAATCAATGTTTTTCAGCTCTTTACTGTCGCCATCGCCTAGCTCCGTAAGCCTTGTTACGTAACGTATGTCTTCATGAGTAGCCCAAGAACCTAAAAAATAATGTTTAGACGGTTAGAAATTTTAAGATATGGGTAGAAGCAGTAAATGCAAAGTGAAGGAAGGAGATTTTACTTTTATCTTTGAAGTAACCAGGTGGTGCCATGTTCAAGCAAATTTTGCCTTCCAATGCCAACCGGAGTATATGATTCGCGGCACGGTAAGTATCAGGTCGTGACGCTTTCGCGGTGTAGAAGCCGCGCTTATGGGCCCATGCTGTCATCAAAATTGTTCCGTATTAAAGATCGCTCCGTTTCAAAAGTTAATAAGAGGGCGTGTCTCAAGTATGACATTTTAGAGTAATACCTTCACAAATGTCCATCGGGCTCCATTGTGTCGCACCATCTGGGTGTGTAACTCCGAGTATATTCGGTAGGTTCAAATGTTCGCCGAGAAATTTTATTGCGTTGTAAGGCTCTCGGAGTTGTGAAATTGGAAAGCTACCGCTGAGTACCTGTTAGGTATAAAAAACGATATCGTCAATGTTTATCAAGGGAGTCTGAAATCCATGAGTATTGGCTGGTTCTGAAAGGGCTCACCTGCAGCGATTTCGGTGCTAAAGATGGGAATATAAGTCCAGGGCAATCACAAATACGAATTCCAGGGGCGAGAAAGATGGTCTGAAAATGTTTTGTATGGCCCGGAGTTCTAGAGACACTCACAACCTAGAACGAGCATTTAGCGTTATTATAAAAGTGAGAACATCCTAAAATTCTCGTCAAAGTCTTACAAATCATATTAATTCTTCGAATACCTTCTTTCCACTCAGTGCATTTATAACGGAAGACTTTCCCACATTAGGCTGGCCAATGCATCCTACCGTACAAATACCGCCACGTTTTTCAGACTCTTCATTTTCTTCAGCAAGGTCTTCAAAGTCAGCTCCGTTCGCCCTTACACTATCAAGTAATTCCTTCTTCCAGCCACGAAAATCTATTAGGTTGGTATCAAATACAGAAGTTTTAGCTGGACATGATTAGACAGTTCCATTCTTAATTTGACTTACATGAAAAGTTGCTTACCGTAGTCCGGCCCTAACTCTTCGCAAATCCTACAAATTTCCAGGGCTCCTTTTGCAGCCCGAGCATTAATAATTTCTTTCTTGACTCTCTGTGGCCATAAAGTACACATCTAAGAATCTAAGAATTTAAAAATCAAACCAAAACTTTACTTCAATTTTTTGATCATTTCTTTACCTTTTTTGTCTTTCCACTCCTACTGCTGCAAAATAACGCAACACGGAGCCCCTTAAATTTCGATTCGAAGTAATGCTTCCAAGCTTACAGTCAAACCCGGGGGAGCAAGATCGATCTTGTTAAGTACAAGTATAATTTTCTTACTGGTGTGCTCATTTATGTATTCGTAAACTTTTGGAGGAAACAATAAAGCCTGCAAAGTCAAGAGGTCACTGTTTACTACCATATTCAACTCCACGTCTGTGTCTTATAGCGTTCACAACTTACAGGAAACCTGATGTCTACAATATGAAGCAAAATATCCGACAGCTCCAATACTCGCCATAACTGCCTCCACGTTTCCAGATTCAGTTCGAAAAAGCTGATCTGCTGAATTGGAAACTTTTCGCTAATATTGTTGAGGTAATCCTGTGAAGTAAGCCAGAAAAGCTTTACAAGCACTCCATCCTCAACAAAAACGCTATGAATATATATTTTGACAATCCCATCTGTTTTTCATCACTTACTTCAAAGTACTTCCTTTCATTCGCCTCCAGCTCTTCCGTTGACATTTCATAACTCCATGGTGGCCTCGTCGGAAAGTCGAGTCCCGGTACAAAAAATGTTTCAGATCCTGCTTCTAAGCTCTCTTCCGACTGAGATGTAATGCTATTTCGTGCCTCCACTTTTGCTAACTCAAGCTCTTCTTTTGACTCCTCACGAAACTTCAGTGCGTATCTAAGCAATCCAACCAATGTGTCATTACCGAAACAACTTCAAACTGTTCGCTAAGTTGCGTCAAATCAACATTAATGCATATCCAATCGTAAATACCATCAACACTCTTTAACTACGTACCTCCCTCTTCTCTTATCTGATGTACCAATCCCAGCTGCAGCAACCAGACGGGAACCAGCGCTTGCTATTTCGTGCCTCCACTTTTGCTAACTCAAGCTCTTCTTTTGACTCCTCACGAAACTTCAGTGCGTATCTAAGCAATCCAACCAATGTGTCATTACCAAAACAACTTCAAACTGTTCTCCAAGTTGCGTCAAATCAACATTAATGCATATCCAATCGTAAATGCCATCAACACTCTTTAACTACGTACCTCCCTCTTCTCTTGTCTGATGTACCAATCCCAGCTGCAGCAACCAGACGGGAACCAGCGCTGGAACCGGAACTTTTAGCGACAACCTTTGCCGAAATGTGGGCACCCTCTGAAATCAAATCACCAAGTATTAACGCTATCCATATGTTAAATATAGATAGACATAAGCAAATTCAGCATTCGGACTTTTAACAAGCACATTAGATCACAAAGATCTGACAATACTGATCTTCTAAACAAGTAACACCTTCTTCAGGCTCAGATGATCCGGAAGCTGGATCCATTGTATCGGCTCCAATATCTGCACCAACTTTCTTTTCTCTTTTCTGCTTCAGTTGCTCCTTCTTTTTCTTGCCACTGAAAGGTGTCTTTCGATGGCCCATCGGCATCTGCAACGTCAAGCACAATTAGTTCCGCATGAAAGCAAACACGTCTCAATTATCAGCAACAACATGACTCTCAACTCTCTCAGTCTTTTCAAAGGACCGTACCAGCTCTGCAGCTGTCTTAAGACCTTGTACTGATGCCCCACTACATGAAATCAATAAGGTCAAAAGATTCTTTTCTGTATACTTTCAAAGATTACGCACTCGGCATCACAATTATCTCCTATTAGCATACTTAAGAGCGAGAGAGAACTAACATCTCCTCATGTAAATTATATCTCCATCAGCAACTGCAACCAACCTTGAACAACTGGTAAGAAGATTAGCAATGTAAATCAATCACAGATCTTTTATATTTAATGTAACTCTCGCCAAACCTTCACTTTGGTTATGTTCCGCAGCTGGAATGTCTCAAACGTCAAAAACAGGTTCACGTAGACACTGATCGCCAACTTCACAAATCTCAGTCTTCATGAGCACGAGTGTGGGCTTTAACTTTCCCAAGAGCACGAATTGGCAAATTGCCAAAATTAAAGGTAAATAAATAAAATAAATGAATTGGCGGATATCCGCTCCTCGCGAATTTTACTAAATGAGAGCACGTGTATTTTTCATCGCACTTCTCATCCTTCTCCTAAAATGCTTAATACACATGAGATACATACTGCATGCACATCTCATCATCCCCCCCTTGAACTGAACTGGAAGCAGAACGGCGTCTGGGAATCCATTGGAATTGCATTGCCTAATCTCCAGACAAAGGACTGCTCATATAGCACTTTAAAATTATTGTTTACTCGAGAGGCCTAACAAACCTGTTTCGTAAAATACGCTCAGGATTTCTATAAAAGTTAGTTGTGAATATAGCACGGGTTTTCCTCCAGCTGATCCTCTCGACTGGCTACAATGCATTCGTGCTGAAAGATCATCAAGAGGAAGTTTTGGCTATGGGTTAGGCATATAGGCAGGTGACGGTGACGTTCACATGGAATGTAGATTGTGTGGCAAAAAAGGATGGCGAAAAAAGTAAGAACGAGATTTTCAAGCCGATCGGCTCGATTCGCAGAGCCGAAATTCGGTCCAATCTGCACAAGCGGGAGTTTTTAGATTAAAATGGTGGGGATTTTATTACAATTCTTGAGGAATTCTACCCGTGCGCAAAATGCGGGCAAAGTGTGGCACGGGGTCAATCCCGGAGTGGGGGGAGGCAGTGTGCTGGGTTCGTAACTATTCTTTAACCTGCCAGCCCGTCAGGATGACTGACGATATTACAGCTTTAATCAGCGGATTTGGTCAATTCAAATTGATCAGGAGGAGGCTATCTGTGATCTCGGATGACAGCGAAGGTAGTAGATTTGGTCATGTTGCAGCCAAAACAAAGCTTGAGAATTTGCCGTTGGACCTGGTTCAGCAGACAAAGAATGTTATCGCTCTTAAAGACAAGGGAAGTAAGGTCTCAGGTGTGGTTGTTGAGGTAAGGAAGGAGACCCAGTCATAACTTTTATAGTCATTAATGTTGCTAAAATAAACAGTTATGGTGTAAAAATGATTAATGATGTTTTGGGTTTAATTTTAGACTGCAGTCATGAACTTGTGCGAACAGTACAACGATGCGGAACCTGATGACAAGGCCAAGTTCCTGACAGCTTTAGCGTCACGATTTGGAGTACACGTGGGGGAAGTCAATCAGACTGCGAGCTCTCTACTATCGTGTAATGAGGTCAGTTTATGGAACAGACGACAGACAGTAGATGGACTGGAAATAGTGCTAACCATGCTTTTCTTATAGGCTCTCTTTCAGAATTAAACTGTTGATGGTTTTATAGGATTCAGTACGGCTAAAACTGTTAGAAGAGCTTCGGTATGCCCTCCTGCCGGACTATCACTGGTTGTTTCTCCAGGTTGCCAAGCTTGAAAATGGAGTCAAGTTCCTGGTGGACATGAGGAGTGATCTCATAGTAAGTTCATTGACTGATTTCAACTGAAGGAATGTGGTTTCAATTGTCTTCGAGAATCCGCTGTGCCGTTATGATGATGAACCTGTAATGTTATGTGTGCACAATAGGACTTGGTACGAAAGGAAAAGTCGGATCATTCTCTGATTATGAATGAGCACTTGCGGGACTTACTGGCTCTTTGGTTTTCAGTTGCGTTCTTGTCCCTAGAACGTATTACATGGCAGTCATCCCAGGACATGCTACAAAAGGTTGAATTTTATGAAGATCACTTGGTGTGATACACGTGAAAAGTTTATTTTGGATTTGGGTTCACTTTTTGAATTGGAAACTGATTCCAGATAACTGAGTACGAGGCAGTTCATCCTATGAAAGGTTTGACTGATTTGAGGCAACGTGTCGGACCTTACCGACGTTGTTTCGTTTTTACACATCCTTGTATGCCCGGAGAACCTATGGTGGTGCTACATACGGCCTTACTGAACACTATACCCTCTAAAATCGCTGACATTGTTCGTGCGCAAGAAAGTAAGTCGGTTGAGCATTGTAAGAAACGGTGTACCGGTGAAAGGCTGTGCTGGAGCCTTATTAGATTTTTGTTTCATTTATTTTGCTACTTTCAGGTGAGATTGCATCAGATTCACAGGATTTCAAAGAAGAGCCAAGCAAATGCGATACAGCAATATTCTATTCTATCACGTCCACTCAGAAAGGCCTTTTAGTAAGAATTTAAGCTCTTTTAAAATTTAAAATTTCTATTTAAGTTTCTTAGCAATTACTGAAGCTCTGTGTGTTTTGACGAAACTTTAGGGTATCGAACTTGGTAACTTACTCATCAAACGCGTCGTGAAGGAAGTAAAGAACGAGTTTCCTGGATTAAATAAGATTTTCATCACTTTCTCCAATTCCTGGTTTTAAGAATTGGACTTTATCATCCTTTAGAAAAGGTTCGAAATCCGTATTTTTTGACTTGTCTGTCTGCAAAAGTTTAGGATGATCACATTTTCTCCAGTTGCCAATTTTGTTTCTGACACAGGTAGTGATATTTTGACCGAGGAAGAATGGCAAACAGTTAGCAAGATATTCAATTGCAGTGAAAGAAGCCGTGCGAAAGAAGCCTTGGTGACTTGCTTAACCTCTAACCAGTATATGGAATCTGAGAGCTTGAAATCCGCATTAGAAAGCATATTAATGCGCTTGTGTGCTGTGTACTTGGTCGAAACCAAAAGAAGTGGCTACGCATTGGATCCTGTGGGTAAGCATAAATTGAAGAGTGCGGAGTAGCAGGGTTGCAATAACTATAAATAATGAGATGGGAAAAGTAGCAAAATGATATTATTGTTTACTTTGTAGCACATTTCCACCTAAAGAATGGAGCTGTTGTATGGAGACTGAACTTACCTTGGAGATTTGTCTCAAAAAGGACTTAACCAGTCTTTTGGAATCATGGTCAATTACAGGTATGATGAATCACATGGCGATTACGTTTGCTTGCTCACATACGTAATAACAAATTAGCTGCCTACAATAGGTGTGAAAATGGTGGCTGTTACGCATTATTTGCAGGTACTACTTAGAGGATTGTGACAAAAATAGCCAGTCATATGTTGAGGATCAACTCATTCGTACATCAGAAAGCGTGCAGACGTTGTTATCATATTAGTAGTCTCGTTGTTTTAAGCTACTCATTTTTTTATTTTCTGCTTATCTCGTATGTGTGCTCTCATTTGTAGATGGAGTTCAAATCCTCTAAAAGGCAGGATTAAAAACAGATTTTACGAATAACAAGTTGTTCTGGTTCTGGTGACCAAGGAATCGTGAAGTTTCCTTGTCCTTATGCTCCATGCTCCATGGCTATCCATGGCTTGGATTCATAGTTCTTCATTGTGATTGATCCTACGTATGATGGCGTATGTCCTGATCCTGAGTGTAGAAGGCTGCATTCAGCTTTTGCCTTTTAACGACCTGGAATGACCGAGCACCAGCATAAGCTCTACTTTCTGCAGGTATTACCTGTGGAACTTTTGGTTGCCACCGGGATAAAACTTCAGGCAAGGGGAGAAATAAGATGAGACGCACCTTCGGTGCGCTCATATAATTAATAGTGTAGCGCGAAAATAATTATGTGGACATTTAGTATTATAGTACCATCTAGTGTTTGCGTCCCCACCATGTTGAAATGGCGAAATGGCATCCGAAAATGGTTGGAGTTGGAATCATGCTAGAAACGGGGGTCAGTCTAAACCTTAAAAAAACGTACATGTACATTCTTCGAAGATCGTTTGTTTCAGAAGATCGCCCTCCCTGGCTGAGAAATTTACGGGCTTCTTAATATGTTGATAAAGAAAGATGACTGGAGAGACTCAAGTTTCCTGACGACCGTTGAAGCGTTTATTCCATAATAGTAGAATGTGAATTATACCCATAGTAATGCGTCGAGAAAACAAATCAAGCTATGAGTCAATCCCCCCGAATTCTTAAACATAATAACTACTGATTTAGTATTAAGTATCAGGAAGGGGTAGTTCTCTTTGTTCATCATTATATCACATCAGTATTTTGCTAAAGTAAAGAATAAAAACTTAGCTCACTTTTTTGCAAGATGATTACATTCAATTCACATAAATACATTAAAATTAAAGCAGGTGCGCGATTAGCTTTTTGCAGTTAGAACACCTTCAAATGTTACTGACTTAATAGTTCTAAAACTAGTTTTATGAACAACGACCAGATCACATCCTGAAATGATATAGACTACAAGGGAGCAAGTGCAGGTTCACAAGGTTGACACCAATTATTCTTAAAGCAAATCATAACTTCTAAACGTACACATTCCTAAGCAAAAAGTCAAGTAGGTCGAAGTAGCAAACATGATGAAGCTTGGCTCAAATAGATTGGCAAGATAACTGAGTCAAACGATTGGTTTAACCACCTGTCCCTCTATACATTAACAAACATGAAGTTTGAAGCACCTTATTTGAATAATTTTCTAAAACTTCAAAATACGAAGTGAACACATGTAGTAATACCTTCGATTACCATGGCTATTAAAGATGACTAAGCAGCTAATACAGCTACAGCAGCACCTTTTTTACGTTGAAATCTCGTTGCTATATGGTTTGTCTCACGCTACCCCAAACCAAGCATTCAGTCGTTCACCCCAATCTTCGAAAACGTCGAACCACGTCCGATGTCTTTGCAACTCCAGCAATTCCTGCTGATGAAACATTGCAGCTTGCACTGGATCTTCCTCTCGCGTACGAAATGTCGCTCACCCCAATCTTCGAAAACGTCGAACCACGTCCGATGTCTTTGCAACTCCAGCAATTCCTGCTGATGAAACATTGCAGCTTGCACTGGATCTTCCTCTCGCGTACGAAAAAAGAACTGCATCTCTCCTCTACAGATAGGGCAACGTTCAACCTTCTCAAAACAATGAACACACAAGCAAACGTGTCCACATGGCAATATTGCTCTTGAGACTGGCAGAGATTGGCAAACGGAACACAATACTCCCGGAAACTCAGTTGTTTTGCTGAAATTTTCAGGCAATGTGCCAGTGAGCGTATTTTCATTCATGGATCTCAACGACGGATCCGATTCGTTTGCAGCTGAGGTGGACGTCGCTAAATCTTCGTCGGCACAATAGTCATCCTCCACTAAGTAAAGCGGCTACATGTACAGTCATTAAAATATAAGTTTTAAGGGTACGCAATATTGTTTCGACTAAGAATGGCACAAACTAGAATTTATTTGACTTACTTTTAGCAAAAAAGTATTTCCATTGTCCATTTTGATGTAGTGAGCTAAGACTGTGGTGGGCATAGGAAATACAGCACTCTTGACGTGCATTATCGTGAATAGGCCATGCTGGGGTAAACAAGCAAATATTAATAATCAAACCAGAATCTAAGGGAATACGGAACTTTGAAAAATCAAATTTCAGCTACAGTTGTACTCACTATTTCACTGCCTCCATCGAATGTGTTATTGTTGCGATCACCACAGCCTTGTACTTCAGGCCGGTACACAACAACTGCCAACGGATATCGGTATTTATTCTTGAGATCTTCCCATTTTAAATGAGACGGCGGTGATACGGTGATAAAGTCATCGAACCCATCTCCACAGCTACAAATATTACGCATTCATTATGGGAGGAAAACCCAACAAATTTAAGTACATGTATTGTAGCCAGAATTGTTTCTTGATTTTCAAAAACATCGTGTTGGCTCTCACCCAGGTAACTCGTAGTTGGCAATAGCGTAGCAAGCATCAGCTCTTGCAGAGCGCACGTGCTGAGAGCTTCCAGCCAAATGGGAATCAGGTGTAACCATTCGTTGAAAGTCACGCCATGAGCAACGCATCAGATCAAACAAATAAGGTACACTGACCCCCCAAAGCAACTTGATCTCTGCTTTTCTGTTACATTTTAAATGGAATGTGACATTATCGGATGCAGAGGTCGCGTCATCCTTCAGTTTCAGCACGTACGCTAATTCCACGGGCTTCTTGTAGACTTCCACAGCTCTGTTCTTCGTCGTGCGCCACTCCTTCCATAATGGATTTGGCATTCTACCATGCATTGAGTCAAATACAGTTTATTTTGATGCAAATCTTCCAATTTCTCTATTATAATCTCAACCTTATCTATTGCAAATTGAACTAGAAGGCTTACCGAGAAATTCGTATCACAGCGTATGCCAGAAAGTAGATCACGATCGCAACGGAAGAAATGATCGAAAATTTGGCAGTTAACTCCAGCCACTCATCTTGTGCCATTTTATAGCTTCGTTTTAACAGTACGTTACATCAGATTTGGGACAATAAGGGTATCCGAGTGCACATAAAGAAGCTTTCCTTTACTGCGATTCAACTAAATGACTCGTCGTGCCCTGGCTATCATTTTTTCAAAATCCAATTATATGATTTACCTTTAGAGACCAGACACTGGAGCACGTACGAAAAGAACATGGCTCGAGAACTTAAAATTTTCTCATACCAGTTA
>VRMD01002458.1:0-13212 GCA_009872375.1 Sminthurides bifidus | reverse complement strand
TTTCGCTAACAATAAGCCTTGATGATCAAGATGAAGGGTAATAGTTCAGTCTTGAGTAAGTAGCAGTTAACTATCAGTTATGGTTCGTATTTCAACTCCGCTACTCCGTGAGAGCGAGCTGTGGACTGCTTGCTCCGACGTACCTCAAGGTTCTTGTGAAACCGAAGTAATATGAGATATTGCCGTATTTTACTAAATGGATCACTCTTAGCTGCGGATTGTTTTATTTTCACGTTACGTCTTTGCGATTAATTAGAAAGATGTCGGGCTCGGTGTTTTAATTTTGGAATTAAATAGAATGACATAGTGTACAATCAGTTTTTAAATTTTGCAATTGTTTTATGGGCCGGTTGCACAAAGTCAACTTGTTCTGAAAGTATGCTGCAGTATTCCGCTGCCAATTCCAGAATATTTCGGTTCTAGCAAAGAGGTGAGAGGAATAGGTTTGTACAGTTATTGTTTGCCTAGGTTCAGGGTATTCTCAGAAAAATTCACGGGTGTATTAGGATGAGTTTTCCCACAGGTCATTGTTTTCAGTAAGTGAGTATTGACTGCTACTGATGGCACTGAACTTTTGTAGTTTTTCGCCAGAGTACGCACACTATCTCATGTCGGAATATAGATTGAAGTTTCTTTTATGGAGAAATTACAAGGCACCTAAATGTTGTGATCGTAGTGCTACGTGTGCTATCCTGAGTTGTTCGAACAGACCGGAGCATTATCATTTTAATAATAAAATTAAATAATGATTCCCGTTAAAAACACACATGAAGGTTTCCGGATGTTGGGTTTTTGTAACAGAACATGTAATTCATGCGACGAAAAAATATTAGGTGATGTTCAAGCTTAATTCTCGTGTTTATCTTTAGGAAAATGGCCGTGGACAAGGAAGAATTAGTTCAAAGAGCCAAGTTGGCTGAACAAGCAGAACGTTACGATGATATGGCAGCTGCTATGAAGTCTGTGACTGAAACTGGCGTTGAATTGTCTAATGAGGAGAGAAATTTACTTTCTGTCGCCTACAAGAATGTTGTTGGAGCCCGAAGATCATCATGGCGAGTCATTTCTTCTATTGAGCAGAAAACTGAAGGTTCTGAGAGGAAGCAGCAAATGGCGAAGGAATACCGTGAGAAGGTCGAAACTGAACTCCGAGAAATATGCAATGAAGTTCTGGTGAGTACAGCGGTATTTTTTGGCCCGCATTACTGCCGCACCCTAGTCACTGAAAATATATAGTTTATGAAGCGCATAATCTAGGAAGTTTGCATGAGGGTTTATCAAGTCTGTTCAACATCAGTGCAAATCACAAGTACAAATCATTTAGCACTAGTTTTGATCAAACATTTTCTCTACCGATTCAATGTAATGTCAGTTATGCGGCACCTCCTATTGCCGTTAAGCAGAAAAGCTGAAATCAAGGCAGGAGTAGTAAAACCTGTGAACCCCTATCTTGTTGCGTGTAGGTACTACTGTATCGAAATGCCTTGCAAAATGTGAAGGAAGACATTTGTGTTATTATATACATTATTTTGAGCCAGAAGCTTATCTCTGTAGGCCCCCAAGACAGGAAAAATTTTGTAGCTCAAGTTCATCGCTCAATCGTTTGGGCACAAACCAAGCTACCATACAAGTAACTGCTGAATTTCGAAGCTGTCAAATCGTTAAGTTTTTGTTGAATCGATTTTCTTCTTTGAATTCAGTGATCTGCAAAGCACAGGATTGTACAACCTTTAGAATATTTTCCGAGCAGTTTGTTGAATCGCAAATTCAAAGCTAGGGGATTTAAGTCAACTACATGAAGCTGTCATTTGTATTCTTTCTCTGTTCATGGTTGCTCAGCATACCTCGGTTTGAGTTGTATAACATTCATGACAAGTTTGGCTCGGTTTATTTTCAGAATTTGCTAGACAAATTTTTGATCCCCAAAGCTAGTAATGCCGAGTCGAAGGTATTCTACCTTAAAATGAAAGGGGATTACTACCGATACCTCGCCGAAGTCGCCACCGGAGAAAATAGAAATGGTAAGCATTTAGCGCTGCTGATCCTATGTCTTGCTTTCTTTCTAACCTTTAGCAGTCTCCGCTTATCCTTCTTTGCAATTCCATGTTTCAACTCAATGCTATCATACCCAATATGCTAGAAAAACTCTTTCAGTCCTGAATTTCAACGCAGAATTGGAATATTCCCTGATTTTTGCGGAATATTTTATGTTAATTTAACTGGTTTTTGAAGTTCAAGTTATTTTTTCCTTTTTTTCAAATGATTTTGTAACTACAAGATGAAAAGCAATTTAAAAGTTTTCGAAAATATCATTCAGTTGTCATATTCTAAGCGATTTGAATATTTTTGAAATACCCTCCCAAATTTTCCTGTAGAATGCTTGAACCTTATTTAAAGAATAACCTTTGACCTGCTTAGCTGTAGTGGAAGATTCGCAGAAGGCGTACCAGGAAGCCTTCGAGATCAGTAAGAACAAGATGGCACCTACTCATCCCATCCGGCTCGGGTTGGCGCTGAATTTCTCAGTCTTCTATTACGAAATCCTCAACAGTCCTGAAAAAGCGTGTCAATTAGCCAAACAGGTGCAGCATTTATTTCTTGATCGTCCTTAAAGACTGGACGACGTGGTTAATTTCACTCAGTACGAAGTATCTGAAATATTTGGAGGGAATTCCTCTGTGATGGTGCACTACCAGGCTTGCCTACAGTATAGCTCTTTGTATGACGATTGGAACTGTATTTATGCAGCTTCTGATCTGCTTCAACTGCCATAATGTAATACGAAAAAACTTCAAATATGAAGCAGGTTTTTTTGTTCCACGTTGTCATTTCCATACTAAAGTGATGGAAGAACTCTGGTGAAACTCTGGTAGGTTAAGGAACGATTAATGAAGGGTACTCTAGTACCAACAATCGAAGTTTCTGAAGTTAAAAATTCTCGATAACTAACCTGAGTTACGAAGAATTGTACCATTTGTTTCCTATTTGTTTGCCATTCGGTTGCATGTAATCTTTTTTCTTTCGAATTCCTTCTTTTGACAGTAGTTGATCCGCGGTGTACGCAGTGCGGTTTTCTATGAATTTGATAATCTGTCAGGGATTTTAAAGTCGTAAAATGTGATCGTTATGCAGGTGTCGTAGATGACAGTCAAAAAGCATATCAAGAAGCGTTTGACATTGCTAAGAGTAAGATGCAGCCCACTCATCCCATCAGGTTGGGACTCGCGTTGAACTTCTCTGTTTTTTACTATGAAATTTTGTCGAGTCCTGACAGAGCCTGTCACCTGGCGAAACAAGTAATCAGTTTTTTTAATTTTGGGAGTGACTCTTGCAGCTAACTATAACTATAGCGTTGGTTTGTTGAACTTCATGTGATACCTGCGAAGTAACGACAGCTAATACTAAGTTTGAGTGATAAACAAGCATGGTTCGACAAAACTCCTCTTATTCGCTCACTTGTAAGCGTGTCCATGCGATTTACATTCTAAAGAACTGGAAGCTCTATTGCATCCCTGTTTCTCTGATACTGCGATGTGTGAAACTAACCACTGAGTCCATAAGTTTCAGGTTGCACTAACTAGTAATTATAACTACCTAATCTGCACGTCCATATCTGTACACAAAAGAAATATTTTTTTTGTTTAATGTGACTGCAGACAGTAATATAGTGAAACCAAACAGTTTCAATCATTTGAAGCTTTGCAAATTTGATTGAAATTCGCTCGTTTCACTACAAGTTAATTGATGGTAATGATAGTTGAAATGTATTTTATTGTACCCCTATTTACCAGCTTAATGGATAATTTCAGGCATTTGATGAAGCCATTGCAGAGTTGGATACTCTAAATGAGGATTCCTACAAGGATTCCACTCTGATCATGCAGGTAAATAGTAATACGAAGCTTCACACCTCGAAAGCCGCAATGCTTTATCTGGAAATATTAGTGCATGGACCTTACATTTTTCAAATGTTTCGTTAGATTTTATACTTAAAAAATGTGTTTATTAAAGCTCCTTCGAGATAACCTCACGCTGTGGACGTCGGATACCCAAAATGATGGTGAGGAAGCAACAGAAGGAGGAGACAACTGAACCAGATTGAAAATGTAACAAGAAAAATTTAAAATAATAAATTTTCAACAAAAAACTGAAAAATTAATTTACCAAGTTTCACTGTAATTATGGAGGGAAAGAGAAACATTTTTGTTTTTTCGTCTGATGCTCCTACTCCCTGAGATTGATGTTCTTTGTTTTCTCCGTGACATCTATTCCAGCTTCTCCTTCTCCTCATTGTCATTCGCCTCCCATCTAAATTGTATTATTGCTGCATTAGAAGCTCGTGTATCGATCCGTTATTTAGTGGTTAGTGCTATATACTTATATTTATCTGATACGTGAGTGAAATGATTATCGATAATAACATATTATCAAAATTTATGAAAATTCCAATCAAGGCGTTTCTACCATCACACCTTGCCGTATGGTCATCAGCATGAATAGCGTATTAACGACCGCGAATACAGTATTGATTCTGGGTTCGGAAAGGGCAAGAGTAGAGCTGTGGACCACGTGGAAAAACTCTGATAAAGTTTTTATGGAAATTACTGTTAACCAACCAGCTGAACGGCGTAACTTCTGACGCTTTTAAAGTTTGTTGCAAGGCAATTTCCGTTGTACCGAGCATCACAAAATGTATCGACCAAAAACAATACTTTCGATTTCCGCATGAAAGTTTTATTTTATCTCACAAATCTATAAACAACAATGAACGTTGTCTTTTTCTTGGAATTTAGATTTGATTTTCACGACTGAGAAATTAAGTAGCTGTAATACGATTTAGTAATTAAATTATATACGTACGCTACCGAGTGTTAAATTTGTGAGTCCTTATGCATGTGTACATACAATACCGCAATTGAACCTGAAGCTTATACATATTTATTTAGCCAAAGTAATGCAAGAGGAGAAGGAATGCCCGAATTAAGTACAGGTTAATATCACTTAGTTCATGGCATTCAATTGTCACAAGCATACACATCCACTTCTTGTACTCAGCACATAACACCACGCGATTGAAGATTAATGAAACTCTCCAAGAAATAATAGTGATTGCTTATGGTACTTGTTGAGTCTGGATTCAAACAGGGCTAACTAATTGTAGTTATGAATTTATGATACGGATACTTCTTATCATTGCCGTCATTAATTGTTGTTGGTTAGGAGAAGGAGAAGAACGTATTTATAGTGTCATTTCATTGATTGAATCCTGTAACCCAGATAGTAACAATCTTTGTAAAGTAGCATTCGTAAATATACAAATACGGTGTGACCACTCTTACATCTTTCAGTTATGTATCGATGAAAACTCATTCAACGACACTTGTTTTCTAACTTTATCGACCCGAAACTGCAAACGAAGTTTTTTCTGTTCTGCAAAACCTCTGTCAGTTGAACGTGTAGTTTCCAATGGTGTGGTTGACGACAAGTAATAACAAAAATAATAACTAAATCAGTTCTCAACCAAGTAATTTAGCAGCACCATGAACATCTTTCTGTATAACATCTTGTCAAAGTGTGTATGTACCATTAACTTGAACATGTATTCGTCCGTTTACAAACCCTCCAATTGAGCTGGCTGCGCCAATAAGAAGCATGACCACTTCTCTTGACTCAAGTTCATGGCGAAATTAATGGGTACGTACTGGGGCAACTCACACTGATTGAGAAAGGTTCTCCACAATACCTCAAGGTTCTTCCATCACCTGCCCAGTTTTAAAGACATACAACTCAATTTGGTAATTGTAATGTTAGCCGAACTAAAATGTGACTGCTTTTGGAGCAACAACGATGTAACTATCTCATTAATCGTTTGTTATTCGTGCTGTAGTATTTCGAGTCGACATCATTGAGTCATTCAAGGGACAATATTTCCTTACCAAGTGCTGACAAATAGTTGACGATTGGTTCATGGAAATATGTTAAAACCCGAAAAACGTACTTAAATATGTTAAGTAGAACACCCGTGTGGTTGTGCACATTGCTGCAAATTATCTCTATAAATTCTTAAGTTCCGACGCAGTTTGGTAAGAAGCTGGTGATATGATTTTAAATAAAACCCGTGATAACCTGACACTGGGCCAACCTACTGCGATGACCTCTTCGTGTTACATAGCCAATTTTTGCTGCTGCTGTCTTATTCTAAAGTGAAAGATGTTTCATAAGCAGAAAAGCATATTTCATGAACTCAAATTATCATCAAGGTGCTTGCTACAAGCCCAGCTGGCGATTGCGGCAATGGTGGACACAGGCAAAAGCTTTTCCAAGTACTACGAAAACGTTTCAAGCAAGAGCAGTGGATGTTTGCCATGAGGGAGCAGGCAACTCTGGGTTTGGCCCACGCTGTGAAGAGCCTGGCGAAAGTAAAATGGTGATAATGGGAAGATGACGCTTGGAAGTACAAGAATTTCTCCTTGGATCATGCGTTTTGCTGTTGATACAAATTTCGTAAATATCCTGCCGGCGGATCCTACGCATATAGTATGTTCGTGAGTTTTATGAATAGTGTGAGTTTCTTTGAGTCATCACGTGGGATTTTCGTCAGCTATCCCCTTCGGTCTGCGCTCGGAGCAGGCTTCTTAGCGTCTGCCAAAGATACGATTTCTAAGATGTCTCAGTAAGAAGACTCATCCGCTAGAATTCTTTCCCCCATATTTCGACTGTAGTAGCAAAAGAAAGAAAATAAGGGCAGGGGCTATATGCGTATCATCTTCTCATGTGTAAAACTAAACTTTTAGATACTCAAAGTTCCTGTTCAAAAATATGTTTAGTTCATGGTAACCGCCGGATGGAAAGCAATGTTGTTCAAAGCGCACAAGAAAACACGGCTTGCACGAGAACTCGTATGTCCTTTTTGCGTATGTGGACTTGGAGAAATCCATGCACAACATTTTGCTGACGCCTGTGGGCATCGACTTGCTACTTATGATTTGGTTTTATAAATAAAATTTTTTGTTTCGCGCCTATGCATTCAGAGTATCAAGTTATTCACTTTATTTGTGGCCGAGGAAGAAAAATGGTGGACTGCGCTGAAAGTTATCATGAAGAGCTACAGTTACCTCCGTTACTCGTTATAAGCGTGTAACAAATGCGCAGATGGGATTCGGCTGCACGTCAAGGACTGTGTGTAAACGATCTAATCGTTTTCCGAAGCAACCCGACCGAAACACCCCGCGTGTAAATCACCGGGTGAAATTAGTTTCTGAGGACAACCAGAAAAACATGGCAATGATTATCGCTCCGAATGTTTGACAAATGCTTATCAGCATTAGCTCGCTTATGACTATGACTACTGTTTCCACGTACAGCGTGGCTAGGAAAGCATCAAAATGCTCTTTTGACCTAATGCACAAGAAACTAGTAAGACTTGCCTGTGCTGAAAAACTTAGAACTAGACGGAACGTCAGATTACGATTACACTGTGAAAGAATGTAACCCGACGACTCTGTCAAAAGTAAAAGCTCTTTTTGTGCACAATGACAATGTGTTAATGACCTGTGCGATATGACATCGGGCACGGCTATTTTTTACGGGAGTGTCTGCTGATGACCAATTATCACGAGGAAGGATATTACTTTTCCACCCCGTCCCGCTACCTGTACCTGTACACGGGATTGATTTTCCAGCATGCAAATCGTGGCTGATGCTGATGGCCTTTTTGTGCTGGTGTAAAAGTTATTATGAGCACACGAGATCTAACGTTTGGGAACGGAAGTAGGGATTGCAATTTGTGATGCTTTTCTGACGAGTAATTTATGAAACGAAATTTTAGGTTGTATCACAATTGTTACAAAGTTCACTCACTTTGCCTAAGGGCTATTAATGCGGATGACAGGTTAATATCCCGTTTCGTGACCAATTGAAAGGGCGGTGCAGCAAAGATCAATGCCGGAAAAGGAAGTTGAGTACACAGAATGATGAAGTTTCGTATTCATCATGGATTGATGACGATCCAAGCATATAATAACCATGCACCAGTTTTCATTGCTTGTTCAGTTGCTCCCATGCCTCCAATACTATTGAAAACAGCATAATTAGCAAAACTGCATGATTCCCAGCATCTATGATATGTAGGGCCACGTTAGTTTGATATTAATGACGACAGTAGATCTGAACGGTAATTTGAATAGCAAAAGCCTTGACTCCAACAAAAACATATGCTTGTACTCATGTGAAAAAAACGTATGGCTGCAGCTTTGCACATTTCAATTTTTTTAGTTTTATTTTCAGTTATTTTTGAAATCATTACAGTAGTTGTTTGGCTTCGCAATGAAACACTGACGAGCTTTTGCATACGTAGTATATACATACGGTTCAGTAGTGATAAAAGTATACTCACGTATGAAGATACAATTTGAAAAATTGATGCCGCAGTACGACGTCTGGTATGAAATTGAACTTTTATACAATATACAGTTTTCCAATACGTAAATAATATATAGTTTGATCTGGTAGACATTGTTTTTTCGTGATTCAAAGACTGTTCAAATTTGCATTCCAAATACATCTCACGTTTCTCCTTAACGGTCACAGATTGGCTTGTAATTGTTGCACTAATAGTATTTAACTGTGTTGCTCGCAGTATTCAACTTCTTTCCTCTCCGTAGCCTTAATTATGAAATGTTACGCTGGGTAAAATCATAACACCTTGTGTTTGTCTTAGCAGCTCATACAACTCGACACGGTCCAGGATTTGGCTTCAGTCGGCGTTTCGTTTTGTATTTCTCCAGGAATGAGAGCTGCTTCGCATTGATTGCTCCTCTTCGTTTTCTGTAATGTCAGAACAAAGCATTTGCTGAGCTATGTTCGTTAGACCTCATTCTCATTTGCCATAACCACCAACTCATAAAAGCGTTTACTTACGTCCTTATGAGTTCCACAGCGTCTTCGTACTTCATACCCAGCTCCATTAATGCTAAAGCGACAAGGACGGGTGCTCTCCCTAAACCTATATAAGTTCAGCAGTATCCATATAAGTAAAAGTAATGCTTCTGAAACCCGTCGTCACTAGGACGACAGAAGGATTCGGACCAGAAGGTAAGGCAAAACTTACCAGCCACACAATGGACAGCTACACACCCATCTGGATTACCACTGTAACGAGTTCGGAGAAGATCGAACCATGCGTCAATGACCTGCGTGAAAAATAGTCATTTTTGTCGTAAAATTTCAGCGAGCAAACTTTTCGAAAAACTGAAAGGAATTTCACATAAAAACTTCAAATATTACCTGCTGCGGCGGGGGTTGACCATCGGGAAAGGATAGGTCACGTACTTCTATTCCACCATTAATGAGCTTATCGGGCGAATATGTCGCTTCACAAACTCGAACAACAACAGTTACTTTATATCGTTTCAATTCCTGTGAAAGTACACCGTAAAGTTTATAATTGGAATCTACGTTGATGCTAGCATATGCGTTCCTTTCTCCCCATTTATTCTTACCTCAAGATATGCCATCATTCCAATATCTGAAGGACGCTCCGTTATAAGAAACCTTAGAATAAGAATACAAAATGAATATTTCTGAGAAGTTACGACGATGCAATCAGCCATTGACAATTAACTGATTACTGATTACCATGTGGTATGTCAACATAAGTAGTTTTCCGACTGCTTACCTCATTCCCTTGTAAGAGATTTCTGTACAAGCTCCGGGCACACGTACCTACAAGATTAAGAGACAACACTCAAGAAGATGAAATTCTAAGGTCTAAATATACAGAGCCTAACGGGATTTAACTTGAACTCACCATCGACATGATGAACTAAGAACACCTAATAGCAGTCAAACACGCAAAAGTTCTATAAAAAGAGCTCGTTTCTACTACGCTTACTAGAGATTTCGAAAATAGTCTTTCAAGATTGTGTTATGTTCCTTGTTACAGAATGAAGGACAACAAGAGGACTACCTCCGTGAGTACAATTCTCCTTTGATTTTGTCAAACTTAAGGTAACTGTTAGTTCTTGGAGACGCTTTCCTTCCTTTCTTTGAACTACCTGCGGTCAAAACCTACACTACCTTGGAAATTATCCTCTCCAATAGAGTCCAATCTGCTAGGAACAGAGAGTCGATTTGGTAACACTGATTATTACTTATACAGTACTACAAGGATGAACGTAGTTATTACTATAACCCACCTAGGTCGTTCAGAACTGAAAGTATCTGACAGCTGGTACAAGTTTATAGATTATGATACAGAGAGACAGTGGAATAAAGGCGAAAAAAGGAAGGAGGCAAGGAAGGAAAGAATTATTCCATTTTGATATCTGCAATACTTATTTGCTTCTCACATATAAAAATATATTGATGTCAATCAGCCTATGTTGTCAAATTTGTTACTTAGTCTACCTAATAGAAATTTAAGCAATGCTTAAAAAGCTTGATTAATTACTACGTGGTATTACAAGATAACGCTGGCGAATCGGTGTACCTAGATGTGATTTTGAGTTCACTTGTTGCTGCGCAGACTTTCATTCGTCCTTCCCTCCCCCTACCTAGCTCGCACTTCCTGCCGATACTATGCCGTAATTAATAAGAAATAATTATTATTCACATAGGATCAGGCAAGCTGACCGAATTATTAGAGAATTTAGCTAAAATTTAAGGTATATCTCCTAGGGTTGCGATTTCTGTCCTATCCTTCTCCACAGTTACAGTGAAGTAGCAGTGCTGGCTCTGACAATATGAGATTGCTGTAGCCATCCAAGATCCTTTGGAGTTGCTTCGGTGGACCACCTGTGTTAGAATCAGAAGATTCATAATTAAAATCAATTTATTCCTTCATAATCCTATCTAATGTTTCATCACAGCGCTCATCTCCACACGTACTACAAAGACAGTACCAGCTACGGCTCAACACCATAAGTTGTTAAATCTTTCGCAGCAGCTCACAACGTCATCGCGTACATTTCATCGCATCTTCAACAAAGATAATAAAAGTTGGATATGGCACTGCAACTAGCTACTGTAACGGAGTGTCTCCATCCAAAGCAAGTCATGTGATTCATAGAAAGTTTTCTCTCACGTCAAAATATAGCATTACGGTTTCCTCCACCTCGAAATGTGATTATTTGAAAACGGAAAAAGTTCCTTCCGAGTGGATTTTGAAGTCCTGAACAATGCCATGGTTCTTGTCGGAATACCCGACTCAGAACAGAAACTCTAGAAGCTACACGACTTCTTCCAGACTAGAGAAACATGAGAGGAAAACCTCTGGTTTCGCAAAACGGAGTGCAGTATATATACGGACCTGGTTTACTTTAAACAAAGTCAGATGCTAAAAGCAAGTCACGATAATCTACAAAATTCAACAATCACTCAATAGTATTCAGCGTAGCACCAATGCACCAATTCTTGTTTCCATGTAAAGTTGTCCCAGCCGATATATACGAAGGATTTCACGTAGTAGCACTCGCATTACCATCGTAGACCAGAGACACGACCAACTAGCTGTCGCAGCTGAAAACTCTCACATGACGTTTGCAAAACAAGATATTTTTTTAATTTTCCTTAACCTTCATCTGGTAGCGACAAGGGAAAATTCTCACATGGAAATAGCCTCGTTAGATATTCTTCTTTAGTTTTTATGCACCGAACTTGTAGAATCGCGGTGACGGGAGCGGACGAGATGTGATTTCAAGAGAGCTGCACACTTTCTCAAGCAATCTTTTTCACGTAACGAAGACTGGAATTAAGTTGAAGGTAATTAATAACATGGCTTACCCTGATGAACTTCATCTAGAAAAATGTATGTCCTCCTAAAAGTTGAAATTTTAGAGGATCAACAGAATAAGAAATAACCAAGGCAGA
Organism: Sminthurides bifidus; assembly: GCA_009872375.1. Lineage (NCBI taxonomy): Eukaryota > Metazoa > Arthropoda > Collembola > Symphypleona > Sminthurididae > Sminthurides > Sminthurides bifidus. Next base: position 1,344 of record VRMD01002458.1, on the reverse strand, counting down.
GCATTCACTTGGTCTGCTTCACTATTTGGGTACACATGAACGAACTACTAGTGAAATTCCCCTATTCCCTCAGTGGCAATTTCCCATGAAAAGTCTTCCGTCTTCACAAGCAGCGAACTGAACTGAACCCCATTCAACAGACTGCACGTAGCTAGTCAGACTTGCACGTTTATACCGTGTTAAAGCCAAGAATTCATCACAGATCTCACCGTCTTCGTGTCTTTCATTCCACAGCATATAGCACAAGATATACGCCCGGATCTATAGGCAGTGGAAGTAAAAGGCTTGGCCGTCTCACATGTCTCATACACAGCTCTCTGCAAAGTGCCGAGCACCCGTCTAGTTTATAGATATTCGTGAATGGCCCCCTTATACGCCGATATGCTATTAAAAGCTCCCATAGAAATGGCGGAAGATTCAATTTCACTAATATTGCAAACGTTCTTTATGACGAACCTCTTCTCTGGTTATTGTAGCCCCGTGACATTCCATGGTATCGCAATATTGACAGATTTCCCACGACTTCCGATCTTATAAAATGCCGCAATATGTTTTAATTTCCTCATTGGACGGAAACAAAAGCACCCAATTCATTAGACAAAATATTTAACTTCTCAGTTTAAAAGTGCAAATTCTGCAGCCTTTCCTCAAACACAGATATAATGTTTCTGTTCGCATGAGTCTGGACTTGATTTACCAGGAGGGCATGATGTATGCCGTTCCCCATTTGCCCAGCCTGTGGGGAAGGAAGAAGTTTGTGCTGCTTTCACAGTACAACGACCCGAAAATCCACGTGCTCGCGTCAATTTTACTTCAAGGACGCTGGAAGCGTAATAGGTGTTCCTTTTCAAAGCGTACATAAACAGGAGCTTCGGCTATGGACCGGCGGGTTTCGTGAACATCTCAGCAGTTCAGTGGATACACATGCAATGCATCATGAAACGTAAGATTGGAGCGCGAGCACGATTGCCGAAACCCTGCATAATGCAACGCAACCTGGAACACTTACTCATTTGTGGCAATCTTTCAAAGGTCGGAACGTTCTTGGAAATCTTGTGACTGAGCTTGTGATTTACAACAAAATGTATTTGGAACTACGGGAGGTTGAACCGGCTCGAGTGTGTGGCCTCCCTGTCAGCAACATCATTTAACGGTTCTGAGAGTTTGTTAGATCAGCTTACGGAAGCACAGAGCAGAATAATTGTATTGGGACTAGGAATGGTGCCGTTATCTGGAATCCGGCAGTGAATCGTTCCAAGGAAAGCTATAGATACACACCAGGCAGACATTTAATGCAACGAAAATAACGTGTCACTTGAAAGAGCGATAGAGCATTCCAGTATC
>VRMD01002457.1:0-13217 GCA_009872375.1 Sminthurides bifidus | reverse complement strand
ATTGACGTAAGCAGCTGAAGGGAAATTACCAAAATGAGAAATACTAAACCACCTCCCGTTCTCAAGTCAGTGCAGCGTAAGGCCATAGCCTTGTCTCCAGTATCTAATGACAGCTTGTGATAAGCTGGTTTTTGATCATCCCCGCACCCTTCCTTTGTATTTATTGACCCAACTTGTCAGAGTGAAGAGCAAGGGGGTAATCCGTGGAGGATCCTTGCAAACTCCGTAGTCTCTCCAAATTGTTCATTGTCTGTTCCATAATGGACTGCGTGTAAGGTCAGGTTTAGTCTTTTACACAAGTCAACGAGGGGGATTTGGCATAAACTTTGTTTCATCAGCGCATTGCGTCAGCTTCTTTTGATGGTAAGGGACTCGTGATTTCTAAAGATACGTCGTGAGAAGAAAACAGATGGCTTAGTTGTTATTAAGTTCAACTCACGAATTTAGTTCCTCTCCTCCTCTTTATGATGCTTCCTGACTGGCAACCTTCGTCAAACTTTCCACCGTCCTCAAGTTATTCAGGTCCCGGAAGCGGATTTCGCGTGTGGTACTTTCCATGAGCTTGTAGCTCGTGAGCAAGTTTTCATCACCTAATCCAGCTGGAAACACTATAACTAAGTCATGTCAACCTTCTGTCCCACCGACAACGTCCAGCTTAAGTATCCATCCAGGCGGAGAGCAGCACACTGGCTCAGAGAAAATATCAAATCTTCCAATCCAGCCATCCAGCATTTAGTCCAGCGTTTACGATCCCTCCAAAGGAGCAATTAAAACTGAACCACAGTGCTCATTCTAGTGGTTAATTCACGCTATTTTATTCCCTCCTTCAAACTCCACGGTTCATGCTTCAGGCACACTTTTGTCCACATTTTCAGCTCAGTCTAATCTTTTACGCGTGGGCGATAAAAGGGCTGAATTCAATTCATTCACCGATGCAACGTATCAAATATGGAATGAATAATAAACATTTTACACATGGCAAGCACTGGAAATAACTCTGCTCTCTCTCAGGTCATGTTTCAGTATTGTGTCTACAGCTGGTGCTGGTGTCTATTTCGCTTTGTGAACCTGTTAAACCATGTTCTATGTCTACAAGTAGAGACTGTCGTGCGAGCTAGTGGAACGATTCCATACCTTCCGGGTCGAGGCAAGTTCGGCCTTAATTTTGTTAATCACAAAAAGATTATCCTCTTAGGAGACATTAATATTGCATCAGAACATGAACAAAGTTATCTTCGTCCGCATGCCCTGTCCAACCTGTCACAATGCAAATGATAAAACTTGCCCGAAGTTTCGCAACACTTTGCCTCTTGCATGCAATGGAATGGAAATAGTTCCTTCACTGTCTATTCTACGTAATCAGATTTTGCTCAGCTCATTCCTTCTATAGTCTGGAGGTAATTCATGGTCTTACAAAATTTGAGCTTTTCTAGAATCGCGGAAACCAAATCTGACTCATGACCTACTGCAAGGCTCGCAGTGCCTCGGGACTTGATCTACCGACCTTGAGAGTGGTCCCAATCGATTCCTCGGATCGGAATCAGGGCTAGCTGTGTATTTTGGGACAACTTCGGGCCACTTGGCATCCGTACCCTAGGCCATTGTTGCTAACGCAAAAACCCGACTTGTAGCCAAATATGGCGCTTAGCGCTTTAATGCTTTGCTCCTTTAACCGGTTCTCTTCAACCCTAGACTATTTCTTTCTTTTCTTCGACAACGTTCCAGCTTTTCTTTATTTCATAATACTTCTCGTGGGGTATTGTACTGTCTAAGTTTTAATTACGCTGTCGAGTCCCTCAACCTATGCATAATATCTTCCCAGGATCTTTCACAACCTCACGCCATACTATTTTAAGTGTAAATTCCTCTATTCTCAAGGTTCTAGGGTTAGCAGACCTCGAAGAATATTTGAGCTTTAGATCTGATGTAAATGATACACTCTCGCTTCTCATTGTCCGCAATTACAGGAAAGAGAAAGGTGAAAGAAACAATGGAGCTTAGAAACTTGTACGGCTCGTTATCATCTGTATACTTTCTCGCCTACGTAAAATTTCATAATGAAGCCAAACTTCTGGCTGGAATTCCACCTCGGAGGTTGTGCTCCTAATATTCCTTTGATGTAATAAATGCAGAAAAATATTATGAATCAAAGCAGCACCTGTCCTTGACTGAAACACTTGCTCAGGTGCGAGATTTCTCTCACTGAGCCTCTACATATATTATGTTAGGAGCTGTTTAAGACTTGTAATTCAGTACGAGAGGCGGAAAGGTTCTGGAGCCTGGGTGGCAAGGAGTAAAGTATGGCGAATTCCATTTCAGTTCTGTCTAATTTGCACATCAGCTCCTTAATGCTTCTTCATTAGAATTAATTAGAGGAAGGAGAGTGCGGTTGAGCTTGTATCTCCCAGTACAAGAAGAGCAGAGGTCACGTCATGCTCAGTTCGGAATTCTTCCAACTATGCCTGCTGGCTCTACTTCTTAAGTTGTAAGAACCTTTCACTAAAGTACACTGCTCTTCTACCTCCTTTCACCGACAAATAAACAGTTTGAAATTTCAACTTGCAACGTTATTAGTTTCTTTACTTCAACCTGCATAGCCAAGCAGGGGAAATTTCTTTCCAGCGTATTCCTCCGCATGAACACGTGGATTTATACCGAGTTCTAGTTTTTAGAAGAAACAGTCGTGAGACAAAGCAATGGCATAATGAACGCTGCTTCTGTTTCCAACTTTCACTCCTGACTCCTGACGAAGCTCCAGGAAGGGAGAAAGCAGGGCTTGAGACGTGTGGATGCACGCTTGATTTTGGAGGAGTGTTTTCGCTCTTACATTAATAACATAAGGTGTAGGGAATCGCAAATAGGACAAGAGAGAAGCTTTTTGAACATGGTTGTGCAAACATGTTAAAATATTGAGCTCTTCTGTCAAGAGTCACACTGGAGAACATGGAGAGGCACGGCGCAGCCATGAAAAATGGAAAAGGAGAGAGAGAACATGTAGTGTGTGCTTAGTTTCACTTCAAGTGGCTGGTAGCATGAGCCGAGTAACTTTACCGTGGCAATTTTTCACTTCATTTTTGCTAAATCAACTTGTACATTTTTTCAAACTAGCGGTTGGACTCATTCAACTCGAAATATGCGAGGCCGCCAGGGATATGTTTACGCTAACGTCAATTTTTCTTTCGGGAAAACCAACCATTTTTCTTCTTCCACGCATGCACCCAATGTCAGCATGACTTTATTCTCAATACTCATTTGTTGACGATCCTTTGCCCTCCGTCACGTGAAACAGATAGGAGTTTTCCTGTATGTTGGAAATTGTAATTGTAAACTTTCAAACTAAATCCTTTCAGTGTTCAAGTCTGGCTAGAAGCGCATGCGACGTGCTTTGTAGACCAAATTGCAAATGATGATAAGCACCCTGTTGAAATCCAAAAGCCCTTGGTCACGAAATCAACTGGCCTCTTTATCTGCTCAAACGGTTTCGAATAATGTTTCCTAAAAACTCCACAGCAATCAGTGTAATGAAGGTGAAAAGTTCCCGGTTGATTTCCAGTACTTGTGCTCCAAGTTTATTCAGTTCCTCTACCATGCTCCTTTCCTTTCTCACTTGACTTTACTTGACGATAGAGTTCTTCAGTTCACAAGTAGCTTTCCCAATAGTAAACCTGGCTAGAATACCACAAATAGTATTCCTTTTCAAAACCCATTGCCCTAACTACGAACTGGAGGTGGCTGACGTTATGGCGTGTGCTCGAGTCCATTTCCAAGAACATGGAGCTAAAGCTACGGGCGTAGATTTTTTTCACAGTTCTTTTCATACGGTCAAGTATGTGAAAAGCCTCGCCGCTTAGAATGGAGGCTCAGAGGATGAAATCTCACCACTGGGAATTGACATCGCGGGCATAAGCCATTCCGTGCACGCATTCATCATGTCGAAAACGTTGTAACGGAAACCATTGAAACTGGTTTCGCTATAGCGTAAGGCTAATTGGCTCATAGGTTGCAAATCATACGTTGAACGTGACAATCTGCAGTAATCAATTCCTCCGCTTCACCGGAGCACAAAACAAGCTTCAAATCGTTTCGAAAATATTTTCCCGGTGGAAAGACTAACTTAAGCTACTGCTGCATCCCTTCATGATGACCGGGCTAGAGAGAATACATTCGTATTGGGAAATTCACCGTTAGCAACGTGCCGAAAGCTCCCATTCCATTACCAACCTCCAGCGAGCAAAGTCGAGGAAGTAACTGACTGCCGAAGATTGATGTGCGTTTTATGCATACGAATTTACACGATTCGCTTACCGAAATCCTACGGCTTTCCTATCCGTCAGCATGGTTGAAATTTTATTTCGCAGCCAGTTAAAATCTTGCCTACTTTCCATGAATCTGCAACCACCACGAGAACAGAGGAAACAAAAGAGGGCTTGCACTGACGTAACCAGAAAAACATGCCCTTTCGGATCTATAAATTAACTTATCTCTGGGCTTTATTTCAGTAACCGAAAACTTTTGTATGCACGCAGCAATATTCAGTACTGGACTCCGTGTTCCCTTTTCCTTCATTGCGTTCCTTTTAGTCAGTGAGTTTATGCATGCGATGCCGGCGGAATTTAATCGAGTTGGCGTCGAGTTCGAGGTCAGGGATGCTTTCCCATTGTTCCCCGATTCTAGGACGAGATGTAGCATAGTGCACCAGGCTATTATCACATGCTCAGGACTATCTGAACATATATCGGGGCTCTGTTGTGAAATAGCCAGTTGATTTCACACCGCTTGCGAAATTTGATTTCGGGGTAGGGCGGATGCCCTGCCTTCAATAAATTAATCACACCCGAAAAAAGCTTTTGCATGTTTTCTCCCTCCTTTTATAGCCGCTTGTTCACCTGAAAAACACTTCCTTCCCAGTCTCGTATCCTTGTTTCACGTGAATCAACCGCCGAGTCAACAATAGTAAGCTTCCGTTAGCACCAAGACAGTTCCCATCTGCTTCCTGCTACAGCCTGCCAATGCAGTGCATATTGAGATACGTTTTCGCGGACATTTTTTCATGAACTTCAAGACGGGTTCCGGGCACATGTACCAAGTACAGATTATTTCACCAGCCTGGTATACTGCTCCCCCCATAATGAAAATAGTATGGAAGTAAATTAAAGTGTCGTTCACTGGTCAAGAGGAAATTTGCATTTCAGTGTCACGAGCCCGAGATGATATTCTTCAAGAGAGCTCATGTCGACTGCGAAAATGGGGTTCTTTCACGGTTCAACTGGTACTGATTTACTGTCTAGTTTGCGAGTAGAATTTCATCTCATCCGTTCCCGGGAATATGGCACTCGACTGGAACATTGACACCGTGTATGTATGCACAGATCTGGTTCTCGATTCCGTTAAGATTAACTATAAGACGAGCAGACTGTGAGAGCATACGGCATGCATGTAGGAAATAGGGAAAGTTTACCCCGTTTCCTGCTCACTTTCTGCCAGAGTTTGTGGAAACCAAACGCTAGCATTTCAGACCTAGAGCTTTGCTGACTCAAGCCAATGGTAGAATAGTAGCTTATGCCACAGAATGTTTCCAAGTTTACTGAGCAAGAACTTGTGTTCTTTTCATCAACTAGCTCACTTGAGTGACCACTTTAGCATTATTAGAGGTTTATGTTGCTTAAGCTCCCTTTGAACTTGTTTTTGCATGTACAGATTGTTTCCAGAAACAGTAGCGATTCCTAGGTCCACTTGACCTTTTCCGCGAACATAACTGTGCAATCCCAAGCGTGGGGAATGACACCACAACTTGATTGATTTTACGAACAGGTTTCCAACTTTTTAAACCATTGGGCACGATCCCTGATTTCCGAGGGTAAGCTGATACTTGTGAATTCTACCTTCACTTTTGCCTTTACTTCTAATCTTGACAAAGGCCAATCCCTTTGGTGAACCCGATTGACTCCAGCTCTTACCCAGGCTCGGATTTGTACAAGACTCGGACAATGGTTTGGATCAAGTGGGGTTCTCCCGGATAAATTGGTAGAAGCTGTCGAGATTTCATCAGTACGTGCTCCCTATGTTTTCGCACTCACTTCAACTCACTGGAGCTGAGGATTGGCAAATGAAGGACTTCAGGGTGATTACAGTTGGAAGGAGTTGAGAGAGATGCGGTAATTTGACAATTCCAGTGGAACAATAATCGTAGGGTGAATTGGTCATGCGATAACCAGTGTGTGTTAATGTGCTTTAGCTTGGGATTTCTCCCATCACACAGTGAATTGTGGATTGGAATCGAGGTACAATGCGTGATCTGTTTTTGTATATGGAGCAATGACAAGACGCCGTCAAGGAAGTAGACTTCCGTGACGAGGTGAATCCTCCTTGCTTTCTTGCCCGCACCGAGCCGGATGTAAGGGAAGGAGGTTGAGTCATTGAACGTGCTCAAATAAATCCCAGCATGCTGGGCTTTATTTCCAAGGGAATGTCTACAGAATTCCAGCTCGGCAACTTGTTTGTACAGCACATCTTTGTAGTGGAGCCGGCGAAACAAGAGTCGTCTTCTTTGTATTTCCTTCATGATTATTTAATAAAGGAAGGATAGCAGGGGAAAGGACTGACTCTGCCTTCATTCATTCGACAAGAGTGGTAGGATGAAAATTTTATACAGCCGCTTATTGATTTCTCCTCACGAGTAACCTCTCACAGCTGGCTACCAACCTCTGCATGTAGAGACAAAGAACGCACGTACGCAGAGAGCCAAGTAGCATTCCACTTTCTTGGCGAAAATGATGGTCAAATTAAACTCATTCTCACAACCTCACCTGACTTGCTTACTCTGTCGCCGCTCCTGCCTAGGACTTTCACCACAGAGCTGCCCATCCTCTTCGTTCCAGCTATTGTTGTTCGACTTTCCTTTCTTCATACTTACGTCAAACCTAACACAACCTGTCAGCTCACAGGCTATGTTCTCACCCTGACAGTGATAGATTCAAGACCGTGGTTTACGCTCACTCTTGCAATGGAGAAGTGTAAGTTCGCGACCTGGAACTCTTGTCACATGCCGTAATCATATAACATATATCCTGTACACATGTATGCTATCGACATCGATAAGGTGACGAGAATATTGCTTATGAACTTGGGTACTTAGCTCGCTTCCCTTTTTTACGCAAAGCCCTATGTACGTTCGACGTGAAAGAAGAGGTTGCTCACTTGACGCCCTCAACTTTCAGCCCACTTTGAAGCTCTGTAGCTTCGGAACGGTTGCGAATATCGAAAAACCGCTTGCACTGCCGTTTTTCTCATTGCAATATTAGTCCGAATCCGTCATTAGCTGAAAAAGTCGAAAAATTGCCCATTTTTGCAAAAATCGGAAGGCTAACCATCGTCGATTTTTGTGAAAATGGGGGAAAATGGCCATTTTTGACTTTCTGAGCTGAGATTTGTTCCTGATAGAAGAAGTTGCGGCAAAAACAGTGGTGCAATCCGTTTTTGAAACCATCGAATCGTTTTGAAGCTACAGGTCTTCAAAGTTCAGGGCGTCAAGTGATCGACACCTTGAAATCGCAATGCTGGCCGGCGTTAAAAAAAGGAGGTCTACAGTACTATAGTTTTTAACTTGTAGGCATGGGTGCAGGTCGCATAGTTTGGACCTGTTCGCCTTCTCGCATCATAATGCCGCAACGCATCTGACGCAGTAGGACTTGAAGTTGTGTAAATATCATATCTCTAAACTGTAGAAACTGGCTGGATTGGCTTTCGGCTAGAATCGGGTGTACACGACAATACGAGTTTTTGCAACCTGCAGATGAGAACTGTTGCTCGAAATGAAATTTTAATGGAATTCTCGGAAGCATGTACGGCTCTGGGAGCGGAAATTTCCTCCATTTCATCCGAAAGAAGTGAAAATGCACAGAGGTAATCATATTTTATCCAGCTTAACGTCCAAGCCCACAAGCTGTGGACAATCGCGTCAAGGAAAAAAGTCATTCATCGCAACAGTTTAGCTGGTATTTTCTTGTCATTCTTGTCCATGTACTATTTGCAAAGCTGTTTCAGGAACCAACATACGGCCTGGTAGGGCACAAGAAAAGAAAGTCAAAGGGCTTAATCTTGAAGAGGGATGAAATTTTATTCACGAGCTGAGAGACAGAAAGGTAGGAAAATCCCAAGTCCCAGCACTGAGTCGGCAACAACTTACATAACATGAACCAGTGGCCGGCATTGAATATCCCGACTCCATTTTCTTCCTTGGAGCAAGTTCCCTTTCTGACATTGCAGCTTTCTCCATTCTTACTTAAGGAAAAGAATAGGATAGAAGGAGCCAGTGGGATAACTTTGTTTCTTGAATAGATTCACAGAGAAAAATCAGTCCCGAAGTTCCTTTCTCGTATGTTATTTCGGGTACTGGGATTCCTTTTGAAATTTTTGTCCAGACCCCAGGCGAGGCACAGAAATATCGCCACAACTCCTCCCAGTCCTCTGATTCGGGAGCGAGAATCGTTTCGCTTTAATACTTTACAAGTTTCATGTTTCCATCCGCGCTCATGTTGTTTCTTCCTATTACGAAAGTCATCGTTCCTAATCCTCCAATCTGAGTTGCACATGAAGCTCAACCCGCACAATTCCCTCAGGATATCATCTCACCTTGACAAGTACTCATAGATGAAATAAGTCAGTGAAACTTACCTGCTATATTAGATCTTCACACTGTTATTGAATACATCAAGTACATTCTAAAACTCTGTGTCACATGTATACTTTTCACTGAATACCCCCCAAAGCTGTTTGTCCCTCCTGACAAGGTATTTTTCACTCTCCTTTTCCACTTTCACCAAACTTTCATCCCTATGAGTCGGTCAATTCTTTTTACTCCCTCCCGTGTAATGGAAGTTGAAGGCTGCAGTTATCCTTAACACTATGCTGAGAGAACGACACTCAACCGGAACTAGTACAGTACGCCTTGGAGCATCAACTCTCTCCAATTTGGTATTCACCACAGAGCTTCCTGCACAATTTATCTTTGCACCTCTTCAGCTATTACACACCAATCAAACAACTTCTTTGACCTTTTCGTCGCACTTTCGCCAGCTTCTTATTAGGGACAATTGTCACTGGCACTCATTACTCCACGATAGAAATTCCAGTTCAACTTGAACCAAAACATTCAACACATGGCTGCGGTAATGCGAAAATCCAAATGAGCTAATTCACTGTCAAAACCTCAGGTAAATCGATCTGCAATTCTCACTCGGTTCGATTATTCACAATTACAGCCTCTAAGGCAGTTTTTTCACCCGAACATCTCGCAGGCGCTTGGCCTGAGCCTGAAATTGCAACTGTCATCAATTATTTGGTGATCGTTCACTACTGTATCGCAGTGAGGCGTGAACGCTATTCACTCAGCCGCTTCAACTCAGGGTGATAATCCATATGTGCGGTTTATTAAACCTCTGGTTATTTATGCGGTTAACCGCGGATGTGTGCGAAACCGTTCTGATGTCCTTTCCCAAGAGTTGCAAATCTTTTCGTCCTCAGGGATGTTCACAAGGACTGCGTGTCAGAGTCGCTGTTTATTTCTGTGACACTACTGAACTCCACGTTCAGCTTGTACGTCACAATCCTATGCATACATTCCGTCTGTCAATGGAGAATTTGGCCTATGGATCTGGTCCACGAGATTCCAGTGTCACCCCGAAGTAATTTGCGGTTGTATACACAATTCTTTATCCTGCATATACGCATATGTATGTCTATTGAACTGTTGTGCAGGCTTGAAACTTGAACCCACTATTGGAAGAACATCATCTACACACCGTTACGATCGCACGTATCAATTGATTGAATGCCGGCTGAACCACGCTCCCTTTAATTACCACGATGAACAGCTGTACGTACCTGCAACCAGTTACTCAGCAGTTAGGGAAACGACAGTTTTTCCTTCTGGTAAAACAAAGAACACTCTTTTCTCTCTTCTCAGGCACATCTGCTACCAAGTTGGTTGTGTCCTTAAGATTTAAAACTGAAGAAGGGACGGCTTGGCCACAGACTAAGACTGTCACTTTCCGATTGACACTGAAGGTAATGTCCTTCCGAAGCCTTGGCTGGGCGGCAATTTATCAACCAATTTTGCTCACAAAGGTTGTTCCTGGGCTGATGATTCTCAGCAGGAGCAGCTAATCAGACGAATCTTGAGACAACCCCGCCTCCGTAGTAGTAATCTGGTGGGTAAACTCCAGGGAGTCCGAAAACCCCGCTTGCTTTCCGTCAGGAGTTTCCACTAAGGCAAACGCAGTGACAATGATGTCCCGATGGTATCAGGGCTGTCTTGAGACACAGGCCTAATGGAAATAAGATGACCAGTTTATTTCGCCCGAGCTACAAATTTTCCACAGGACTCTGATCACTTCCACGTTAGACTGGACTGGAAAGGAAAACCAGTCTGGCTTTTCCGCAGTGTTGTCAATGCACTCAGTGTACGCAGCATGAGCCTGCATGCATTAGCACGAGAGGCTGAAGAGGACCACTTATTTAGTAACCCTGTTTTTTTTACCAGTTTCACGCACATACAACAATATGTCACTTTGCTTTTAAATCAGTTTGGAGAAACAGCGTGAGCTCATCCGCTCCTATCCCGCTCTGTACTTTCACCAAAGCGTCATCGACGACTAAGCAGGGGAAGGAAGCTCGATGCGAAACTTGCTCCGTTGCATCCCCTGCCCTGTTGTGCTAAAACTCTTTTACTTCCATGACCGGCGCAAGCTGGGTAAGACCTTGCAAAAAGTAAAGTCTCGCACCTCATGCAAGGGAGTGAGCCGAAACACAGTACTTTGGCCGACATAGCTACTACTTTCTCTCTCCCTCATTCCCAGTGTATCCCTCCACTGCTTCCTTCTGCAATCATTTCAATCCGCTCGCAACGACTTTCCAAATTCCTAACCCTGGGCACGAAGACAGTTTGCAACAGTATCGCGATCCTCCTCTTCAATCTGTTTCTTCCCTTCCTCCATAGCCTCAGGAGCTGTAGCCCTCGTCATCCTTGTTTTACCAGTCCTTTTTTGTCTGCTTCCTTTTCCCTGTTCTTTCTCCATAGCATGATGCTGAGTCGGTACTTCGAATCTCGTTCACATGCAAGGACCATCCGTGCTTAACCAGCATTCCAGTGCATGCATGCACAACATTTCCAGCAACAACCGTCTGCAATCATTAAATACCTGTAGTGTATCATATCGTATGCAAATTGTGCAAACAAACCACCCCAACTGAATTTCACCATTTTTTATGCCGGAGATGGGCTCCTTTTTCTCCTCATCCTACTCACATTGTCCTTCCGTACGGATGGGTCTTTACCTGCTAGAAATTTTATTTGCAATTGCAATTGGCAATCCTGGCCTAGTTCCCCTCACCTAGTTTCCCCCCTGGCCTACTGTCGACCCCCCTTCTTTTTCTCATCAGTCACGTTACTCAAGGAATCAGAGAGGAGTATCAGGTGAAATGAGCCGACATGGATAGGGGATTTCACCTCCAATCGGTGTATAAGGCGTCGAAACCACTTTGACCTCGCAACTTTTACGACTTGCACTCACCTGGCTTTCGGGCGGATGGAGATTTTTAAATCCGCAGCTCGCATACCAGAACCCATGCTTTCATGCTTATTACCTTTGCTCCTAATCATTCTAATTCTGACGCGGGAGCCTTTCCTCTATCAGCAACTTGACTTTCACTCATGTCACTTCTGGAATTCTCAGACGGCATTAATCTGACTTGAGCGTTTTCATGGCTTTTAATTTTACTCCGGGCTTGAGACTTCCTTCCGTTCAAATTACAAAAACTCTTCATCCCAATCCTCCTCTCGTGCCCGAGTCCTTAAACTCGCTACTTGGCTTTGACAGTCTCTCACTCTTCCGAATTCCCCCCTGTAGGTTCAAAACTGAATCTCAAGGCTGGTTCAAGAGCCAGCTTTGGTACACTTACTAAAAATCAATCCAATCAAGTAAGTTTTACTAGGTTCTCGCGGGTGATGTTCTCAAAGAAGAATTTTCCTGCAACTCAGCTTCCAAGAAATGCACAGATTCTTCCACCCGATATGGTCTTAATATCTTCGCGTACGGAGTTCAACTATCTAAAAAAAGTATGAAATGTGCCAAAGTTTAATTTTTGCCCTCAGCTAAATCTAAGTTATTCGATTACGTAATACCGTGCATGCAATTGAGTATGAGTGTTCGCATGCCTCAGGACTTGAAAGCTCCTTGAATGTCCTCAGCCCTTATTTTACCTTCTATGAACCAAACTTGAGATCACACAGAGTTTGTAAACCAATAGGTTTCTAGAGTACTGCTTCCTGCCTACACATTGCATTAAAGTCATTAACGATTGATTCAGCATTCCAGCCCAAACTTCAATTTCGTTCACTGACCATCTAATAAAAATAATCTGAAGGTATTGCAACAAATCCGTTTTTCACAATCTTTTTACCACCTTCCCCACCAATTATCTTCAGTGCTCACGGGACAGAATGGTTGAACTGATATGCAAAACGGTTCCGTGTCCCAGCCTTTGCAAACCGAGGCTAACGCCATTTATCTTCTTGCTCAGGCAGGAAATTTAGCAGTCTCATCATTCATGTCACGTTCATATTTTAGCGGCCATTGTGTTTTTTGTCGATAAGAAGTTCAAGGAGGATATTTCCACTCGTGCGATTGTGAGATAGACTCGAGCTTTCCACCCTTTATGTTTCAGCTGTCTGCTTGATTCTCATGATGGCGGCATGACAACAACTGTGATTAGTCGGTCGCCAAGGAAAATCCACGTGATCATAAAGCAATTAGTTTCCATCAGATTTATTTACCGCCAAAGAAAGATCCTTGGGGGAGCATGAACTCTGTCTATTAGTGTCGATTCTAACACTTCTAGCTTATAGCACTACGTGTTCTCTATCTGTAAATGACCACGGAGATGGAATCCCCCATCAGTTTATTATCTGTCCAACTTCAACTTAATTTGACAGGGAGCAAACTTACAGTTCTTTGGCGCGAATTCGCCAGCTTCTTATCTACCTACATATGGGCTGCTGTCTACCCGGTTGCCAATCCATCCTACGTATCCGATCGTGTCCTTGAATTGGATGCATCGAGAAAATCTCTATTGAAAAAAGTAATATCTCCATCATTTTCTTTCCTCTTTCTCATCTTGTTAATCCCCTTCTAATTTTCCTGCTCACACAAGATCTACAG
>VRMD01002456.1:0-13218 GCA_009872375.1 Sminthurides bifidus | reverse complement strand
ACTAATCGAGTCTGAGCAACAAGTACCTATACTTTGCCCCAATTCTCTTGTACTCGAATCCTTTCACAAGTAAAAATCAATTAATAGTCTTGTTCTTCTAAAGGTTTCGCACTCAAATCTCGAGCTAAAAAAACACCAATATAATCGCCTATCTGACGGTGTAGTGGTGCTCTTAGAACCTTTCTTGACGTCGAACTGGCTGCAAGATCTTGAGGATTTTCTTTAAGTGCTCCCAGTCCTACACAAGCTATCAGTGTTGCTCCGTTTTGGTTCGATTCAACTCTTTTAGCTGAAAGCATTAATAGGGAGAGAAATAAAGTGTTCCTTGGAGCGATTGGATTATGATTGCAACAAAAACTGAAATACTAGTCATGAAACCGCTGTACAGTTTTATGGAAACTATGATGCCAAATTATAAGACAAAATTCAACGTGCTTTACCGTAAAACTTGCTCCGCTCCTTCCATACTTTGATCTGTGGTAGATGGGTTTCATTGTTCCAGGGCGAGGTGGGACTGAAAGTTGACTTTAGAATCAGACGCAAATTGACAAACTCCTGTGCTCTTATCATAATATCGACCCCTTTGTTACCAATTCCTTTTCCGCAGGACAAGCTAACAAGGGGAAATCTAATTTTAAACTGGTGTCGTCCCATTCCAGATCGTCAGCCCCGGGACCCCCTTTTGTCCACGGGTAAACAAAGATGTGTCTCACTCGAGCTTTGCTTTGTTTCATTATACTCCTTCAAAGTACGTACTCCGTTGCACGGCTTTGTTCCGGGGATAAAACTCCAGGAGATGAGTCTCAGATGTCCACTCAGCGGAAATAGTTGCAAGCGTACTTTCACTCCCATTTGACTCTACCACTGTTTGTTCCTGATTCCGAGTGGGCCGTTCCTGGCATTGTACAATGAGAATGCATATGACCTAACGCGTGGTTTGGATAGGGAGAAGCACTTGAATTGCAATACTTGATTTTCCGGTGATTTCAAGTTGAAAAAAAGAATTCTACAAAAGGTTTCCGTTCTAGATTAAGAGAGCAAATCCAAAAGGAAAGTCAAGGAATTAAATGCATGAAGGCTCAAGTCCTGTAATTCTACAACCTGGCCTGGTAGGCCTGAAGCAAAGTGCAAACAATTTGCATGTGCATAGGCGTGCTGGCAACGATACGTATTTTAATTGCGACAGTATATGTTTGCTAAACGAAAGAGTACATGATTGCTCCCTGCATGTACAACGTACGGCTCGCAGAGACAGGTTATGAGACATGACACATGTGGTTGTACTATGATGTAGGGAGTTTCCGCAAACCTCCTCAAGGAACTAGTCTTTGGTTTGAGTGACTTCAGGCAGAATATAGTCAAGTGGGATGTTTTTATTACGGAAATTAGAAATTCCAAAACCCAGAGCAATTTTTCCATCTCAACTTGCTCACACAACGAAGACTTTCCGTCAGCTTTTACGGTGGCTCTGTGTCTTCAGCGTGTTTAATAATTTGACTAAGAAATTCCAATGTTATGTACCGGATGAACCTAAAAGTGTCCAAAATGTGCACTTTGAACAGCGCGAGGAACTCTCGGAACTCATAGTTTCATGGGCTTGTAGTGTAGTGCAGCACCGTTGATCGGACACCGTTATCGAAATCCTTCATAAGTGAAAGGTCGGACAAGCTTGAATGTGTTTGAAACGAGCCATGATGATAATGACTGTATCTTCTGGAAATTGAGTCATGGTTGAAGACAAGTCATGCGTGAAGCCATGAACCGCATCTTTCACATGTACAAAACCGTCTAGCTCCAAATACTACTGAGCTGAAACACAAAATAATTGCACAGCTATAGGATTCGCAATACATGATTCATCTTTGTTCGGCTGTGGGATTCTGGACTAGAGGAAGGGTGCTCATATCCTTCAGCTAGTTGAAAACAACATTTTGTGTCACTTGCTGCTCCAGTCCGAGAATGGCAGTGCCAGGCAACCGTGCAGACGAGCCTAATGATATGTTATTACTTTGATGCATTGGAAAGTAAAGCGTTGAACGTGGGAAAAACGTAGCGTTTTTGAAGTCTTGCTAAAAGGAGGCAATTTATCTTCTCCAGCCGCTGAAATGGTTAGTCGGCTGGGAACCAGTCTGTCTTGAAAAGTAATCAACTCAAAGGAGTTGGTTTGAGGGCTCACCTGAACATTGAGCTTGAAATTATTTTTTGCCCGGTTGGCCTGGCTGCAGCAGCTCATGATGAGCTGTAGGAATGCGTGGCCAGAGGGAACTCCAGTCTTGTAACTAAGTTTCGGGAGAAAAAATTGTCTGGTACAATAACGCGAGCGTTTGCCCTCGTGCGAAAGCTTGTTCAGCATTGCCTATACGAACAAGTTGAACAAGCTCCTGTTGAGACCTGACGTGAAAGCCGTGTGGAAGGGGAGAGAGAGGATGTTCGTTCGGAAGAGGTTTTGCGAACTTGAGCGCGAAACAGGTTATGGGGAAAAGGTGAAAGTCAACAGTATCCATGTGTGGATTAATTCTGGGAAAAAGTTGAAGACGCGATCAGTGTGTAGTATGGGTAAACTAAAAGATGGTGTAAAAGTATAATGAATATAATGGAGGCTTACAGGAGGTTGTGGCAAGAAAAATTGCACTGAAGGAGAGCTTTCCATTTGAATCTTATCTCCTTCATTCCTGTCTTGTTCCTTTCCCGAGCACGAGGCTCGGAAAGGATTACGAGTCCTAAGCCGCCGGAGGAGGACTTTCGTAGCAGGAGGTTAAGTTAAAACATGACTTGGGAAGGAAGCGAGGCGAGCATTATGCCTGGCACTAATGCATACTTTTCTCCTTCTACTGCCTCGAGTCTGTGGCGATAAAATAAGTGTTTCTTCTCTACTTTATGTATCCAGCAGTCAATACGGAGTCTCGCCTACGTTTCAGGCCGAAATCCTCGCTTTCTATTGCTCCTCGACCATAAATTGGGAACGGGAGGGCAAACAAAGTTCTAGATTCAATTTACCTGTCGCTTAATTGTCAATTGAAAAAATGTATTCGCAGAATTTTCGGCTAATGCTATTTGCGAGTAAAGGTGTAAGATTAAAAGGAAGGAGGTGACTTTTCCAACATGGCAGGAAAACGAATTATCGCTCCTGTATAGTGCATTACGCCGAAGCTTGTACCGCTCCTTCCCTATTTCAGCTTTGATGTCAGTCCAAAGCCTGGAATTGGACCAAAGATGGCTAAAAGCAGGATGAGTTGCTTGAATTGTAAATACGGAGAGAATATGGCTACGGAGGAAAAGGAGGATGATAATGATAGAGAACGAAAGCCGAGTTCTAGTTCTAGGAACGCACGAATTGATGTGACGTTTCGACAAAAGATTTCTGCTATCCCAGCTGCTAGTCAGAAGCTACCAGACTATAGCGAGTGAATTGTATTTTCCTATATGCCTTATCCTAATAATCTACTGAAGTGTGATTTCCCCTGCTTTTTCATTTCTGCTTTTCAGCTCCAGCTGTAAGGGGTTATCAATAAGGCACTTCAAACTGTAAAGAAAGTATATTTTTCATGCATAGTAAGGTTAGAATTTTCATCTTCAAGACTGCCAATTTTCATCTCTGATTGGAGTTTCCCTCTTACTCTTTATGTCAGCTTTCTTCTGGCGTATTCATTGCTTATATTATCATTATCAAGTACTCAAGGTATTCTGGAAATAACTGTGGAGAATAGGAGGGCTGGAATATACTTTCTGCATCGATTCCTTATACTGGTGAAGGAGCTTCCGTCTATATTGTTTTTTAGCCATCGCTCTTTGGGGAATCTCGTCACCGAAGCCATTAGTGCGCTTTGTGGTGTCACTCATTATTTGAAATTAACCAGTCCGAGGAAAAGGTTACTAACAAAGGTATACCTTAATGAGAAATTTTCATAGCAGTTCATCTGAAGGTAATTGCTTCGTTGTAAGCACGAGTTGAGCCACACAATGAGGGCTAAATAGCATTTGCTGCAGAACTCAGTACTCAAGTCAGACAGAGGAAGTTGAGAAAGCGCATTCGTGTGTATAGCCTCTTTGAAAAACGGTATAATGTCCTTAAAGTGGTATACGTGGATGGCATAAAAGTGATGGAGTACGACTAGCTCCTCCTCACTTTCTCCAAGTTGTTTTAGTGATGGGCTTTCACTCAAAAAGTTTACCCTGTGCACAGAATTCGCTTGTATCAATGGCGGTTTTGTGTACTTTGATTCGAGGCCAGCACTCGGCACCGGATTCAATTCTCTCCATATGCCTAATGGGTTACTGATACTGGTCAGCATGGAAGGAAAGTGAAAGCGATGGCCATTTTGCCTCCAGATTTATTGTTTGGGCGGAAAATTACTATATGATGAGATGAATCATGCAGGGGTAGGAAATTGTCCTACTCGGTTTTCGTAAATTATTCGACCGGTAGTGGCAAAAAAGCATCAGTCGTAGCCTCACTTTGCTTTGCAATGACTAAAAAGCGATGAATACGCACAGAAAAAACCGTGTACATGTATAATTTAAAATGTACGGAAACTATGAGCACTGGGAGGTGGTGTAAGCCCCTGGAGTTTGATGTGTAAACCTTCGTCAATGTCCAATACCATACCTTGTGCAAATAGGTTTAGGATTGCTCAATTTTTGTTGTCATACTTTCGTCCCTCCTTTTCCACGTGACCAAATCATTTGTCAAGACGGCAAAAAGCGGAATAAGAACAAGGGCCTTTATTTTTTGCTAGTACCAAATTTGTTGTTGGAGCAGAAATTGGATATTTATTGGCTCATGTTACAACACCCACATGAAAAGCGACTGACGGGAATTTTATATTTGATCTAATATATTGGATCGGTTTTTTTTTCATGTTACGCTGCAGACAACGGAAAAGACATCCCCCCTGGCTCAGCAAAAACGGTGCAGTCTACCAGGTCCTATGGGAACCCTGAACTTGTATGCGACACACCAGCAACGAAGATTGTCCGAACGATGGTTTGATGATTTACAGGCCGAATAAACCAGACATAGATTTGATCCGGGATTTTACCAATTCCGGCCGACGAGGTTCAACAAGTTTTTGTGGAGATGCCACAGGGCATCATCTGCATCACTACCCCCATCCAGCCCACCGCCGTCACTCTGCCGTCAACATTGGACCGGGAAGCACTCCCGGCAGCGTTGGTCTTGACTCGTCAACCGTGCCCGGCTGGCCTGTGGGCGGGAATTACACGACGGAGCGAAGACACTCTTCAATAATTCCAGGAGCCGTTCCATTTTGCATGGCCGCCGGTCCTGGAATTTGCCCGGGGAGCATCAGTCCGACGACGACTTCCAACACAGCCGCAACCTTTCACTTCACCACTAACCAGTCCAATTCAAGACAGCAAACTTGTACCACAGGTATATAAGAAACCGAGTTGTTGTTCTCTCAAATTTCCAACATAGTAGATAAACTATTGATTCCACAGGTACAAAGATTAGTGTTTCGGTCCTCAGATTAAAGTGGAATTAAGCCTGCTTTTGTCTTTGGGCTTGTGTAGGTAACCATGCATCGAGCTCGAGTTGCAGTTCGGCTAGCTGCGATGCTGGCAGGTCGCCTGCTTTCAACCAGCCTGGGCCTAGCAGTCTGAACAGCGCCACGAATAATTCCATGGGAAGCGGGTGCAGGAAAGTGAGGCTGCGAATCCAGAAGAATCCTGGGACGAAAGACAAGCTTTTCGAACTTACGCCGGTAATTACGAATTATTCTGTCGTATTGTGTTCTTTGAATGATTCATAGCATCACGAGGTTCAATCCGATTTCCCCAGCTCCAAATCTCAGTCCTCAATCACAATGACTGTCCTGCCCAAAATTAGACTTTGAAATGCTCTTGCTATTAGGTTTGGGAAAGATGAACGCAAAGTTCGTTTTCCATCAACGCTCAGCCGGAATACCAAAGCAACAAGCTTTTCGATTCCATGATATCAAACAGCAATGGAAATTCCATGAGATACTTGCTCAAAACTCTGAGTATCGACTGTGAATTGTGTTTTCGGCCGTAAACCTTGCCTTGCACTCAGAAAGTTGAATTGATACAGGAGTGCCATGTTGACTCTTTTCATGTTCAGCCACGGCTAAAGAAACTACACATGAGTCTCCAAAAAGAGGAATGGAACTTACCGCCATGCGAGTGGCAGGCCGTTCCTTTTGTTCTCACTAGAGTTGAAGAATTTCCGCCACACTTGCTTCCATTCAGCTCAGAACAGAGATTATCCCGTGACACTTTTCATTGAAAGAAATCAATCGCACGCGGTTTTACCTTCCTTCTTCTTCCCTTCTTCAAAAGAAGTGGGGGAAAACCACAAAAATAAAACCCACCAACGTTTCGTTCCACCAGTCCGGACAACAATTTTCGCAATACTTTATCCGAACAGATGTTGGAGAAAACTCGGAAGGATCTGTTTTCAAATTCGGGTGTAGAAACAAGGTCACCAACATCAGTTACAGATATCGTAACAACGAATGGACACAGTACTGTAGTCGTATTCTCATCTAGTATCTTCTTGGGACCGCACTCAGTGCGGTTTTGAAATGGGAGGACTTGTCGTCGAAACTGATGGCCGGACTGAAAGATGGATAGATCGCGAGGAAATAAAAATTCTATCTGTCTCACTCAAATGTGAGAAAGGAACTAGCTCACTTGGTTTGGGAATAAAAACAGTAGCAACTGGATGTGGAAACAAACCAGTGAATGTAATGGTGTGGTGCGATGAATCAAACTGCTTTTCGTTAGCCCATCAGACAATTTCTTCTGCGTATCCGTACATGTATGGTACCCTAACTCTGGTCGTCGAAAATCGTAGTTTGCCCGACTCATTCGGTTGGAGGCTACACCCTTACATTCTGCCTTCAGCCTTTTTCACGCTGCTCACATACTGATTGTGTGAACAACACGTTGAGAAACTCACAGATGGAGTCACGTCTAATAGGCTTCTCTGGTGATTGATACGACAGATTAAGAACCAATTCTTTCCACGAACCACTTAGATGTTTAGCAAGTTCCTTTCTCCGCTCTTGTAAGTCATTTCGCAAGTCATTGGAAATAGCTTGCTTTCAGCTTTTGTATTTTAATCCTCTGCTCGCCTCCACTAACGAAAATAAAAGACCCAGTTAACCAACAGCTGTTTGTAATGAAAGTAAATTGTCAGACATGAAAATGAACTCTGGAGGAGATTCATACGAATTTGGGCTGATTTTATAGGACTTGCATCATTCTAATAACGTGCCCCACTAATCAAGATTGTTGCCATAGTTGCAGTTGGTTGGAACCGTTGTGCTAGTTTCGCCAGTGGAAATTGCCATTGTTCTTCTCACACGGCAGTATCAGAGGTAGAGTAAAAGTTACATGTTTCTCGTCATCTTTTACATGTCACAAATGCTTTTGCGAAGCATTAGTTGGAAGGAAGAAGTAGGATTTTTTCTCCGGTATTTGGTAATACCCCTTACCACGGTAGAGCATGTGTAAAGCACATTTTGAATGTTGAGCCTGGATAAGGCTTGAGTCGTGGATAGGGAAAAGTCGATTGAATCCGTCTGTCGTATTTATCCAAGTCTTAGGAAGGAACATGAGTCCCCGAGCTAAGAAAATTGTCGACCGAATTTGAAAAGAGGGCACTTGAACTCATTTTTAGCTCTCCGCATGCTTAGGGTTTACTTAAATAAAGCATCATAAAAAGGTTTTCTCAAGGATCAGCGATTATATCACCATACAATACCTTCGTGCCTGGCTCCGCTGCAGCCGATGGGACTGGGTGAAAGTAGTTGGAAATTCTATTCATCTTTCTGCATTAAGTTGCTCCGGCATCGCGAATTCCCCTCATCCTTTTCAGAAAACACTCCGTCATATCTTGAAACAGGTTGGACAGCTCTTTCGCAAACATCTGCAGGAGGATGTCAATGCGAGCTCAGTCTTGACATTGGTAGTTGATCTTGGTGTAATTGGTTTCACTTTGCTCTAGTGACAACTGAGTAAGTTTGAACTTGGAATGGAGAGAGAAACTTCGAGCAGCAACTTGTGGCCATTGCCATGACGATATTTTTGCACGAGAGACACAGCTCCTCACTCATGTTCAATAGCTGTCTCAGCTCATATGTTTGAAGAAAGAAGATTGTGTGGAAGAGAGTGGTTCGGAACATGAAAATATATTGGTGTACATACACTTTCTTCTATTGTGAGAGTACCAAGCAGCTTTCTTTCGCAGGACGAAAACTTGGCTTTCCATCAGATTGGTGCTTTTTCAACCAAAAGTCGTTTGTATGCAGCCTAATTTTCAGTACTCTGTAGACTAAATTCAATCTCGTGGCGTTATTTTCTTAGCATTATTCCCGTGGTGAAGTGGAGCAAAGTCTCGATTCCTACCCTTCCTCTCACATCTTTATGTTAGGAAGAAGATGCTAGGAAAGACGACTGTGAGCACACATTTGACTTAATTTCTGGAGGAAAGTTTTCCCTTTCGCTCTCAGTCTCTTTCACACAAGAAAACTCTGGACACAAGAAAACTAATCCTCAGACATACCATGGTAATGTGCTGGTACGGCGTGACGAGGAAAATAAAATAATAGCTTTGTAGATTACAGAGAAGCAGAGGCAACAACTCTTAGTAACCAAGTCGTGAGCGATGGTTACAAGTCCAAAAAGCTGGCCAGGTTGTGAATTTAAATCATATTCTCCTGCTTCATCTGCTTGGTAGGCCGTCCTCGTTGAATTCAAGTCATTCCAACTACCTACCGGTGTTTATAACCCAAAAGTTATAATGTAGTAACAGTAATCAGATGAGAGAGGCTAACCGGAGCTTCTGGTTTCTGATTCTACTCAAGAATGTATGCATGTGGATTAATCCGTTTCTAAAGCTCGGCAATCCCGCTTATTTGTAGTCGAATAAGGAATCAATTCGCCAGAGCTTCTGTCGATTCTTAGACAGAGTATCAGAGATGAGGCGATTTGGTCCATGAAACTTTCTGCCAAATTGCGTTTGATGACGACTGAATCTTCACTGTTTTCATGCACAACTTTTAATTCAGATACACATACATGTATTGAGCCCTCACTTAATAAGCTGAAGTTTTCCGCTGCTTAAACTCTTCTAAACTCATTAATTATCCGCTATATTGTTGCTTTTTGCAAAACATCACCTCCAAGGGACCTAGTGGTAATTGGTAAACACGTGCGAGGTCTTCAGAGTTTTGGGACATCAACGCAACTAGGAAAGGAATCACCTAAAATCTGAAAGAGAAAAATTCAAGAGTGTAAAAGTTTGTCACTAAACTTTTCCCAGCCGTTGAAGAGTTTCTACGCTACTGAGAAATGTTTACTTGGTAATTTCCTACTGCGCTTTATAATTTGAAGCATGCACGAGTAAGCAGAAGCTGAAAGGACGAACGGCTCCTTCATCTCTTTCGCAGACTTGTTTGTACCGCCAATATGTCTCACAAGGTCTTGTGATAATCTCATGCACTGTGAATCCTTTAGTGTAGAATCGAATCTGCCTTTCACTCTCTGAAGTCAGCGTAGCTATCAAGTTTTCGGAAGGCATGATTGGATTCGTGAGAAGGAGAGAATGTGTGACGGGAATACATGGAAGGATTCATCGAGAGCTGGAAGAGTTTTATTGCTAGGTGACCCCAAGAAGGATTCTTCAGTTACCTCTGTTTTCATTTTAGAAGTTTCTGAGCAAGTGCTAAAGATGGTTTTATGGTGTAAGACGGAGATTTATGAGCGTCAACATTGTCCAAGCCTGACCTTTATTGCTTGGGTACTGGATTTAAGGGAGAGGACCTCTCGCTCATTTTTCGGGCCACGATCCCTAATTTCCGTTGGAAAATTTATTTTACAGATAATGGGAAGTGGGTCACTCGCATCTTCCGCGGGTGAAGAATCAGAAGAGGACGATAGACTGGATTTTTTATCACGACCGCAAATGGATGTACGACGATACTCTGACTCAGCGGCTGTGCGCAAACCGCCTCACATTTGTGTAACACCTGATCGACCTTTAAACCGGGGCAGGGGCGGGATCGTATGCTCCACCGGGGACTTGTTAACATTAAAATGTCTCACGTCGTCAGCACAGGAGATCAGATGCTTTCCTAGTCCAAAAGAATCATCCAGCCCGAGCGCCGCAGCCGCCAGCGGCAGTACCGAGCCTCCGCTTTCACCATCGCAAGCACTGGGTAAGACTTTTAAGCTCTTTTAGTGTGGTGTGGCTGGCATAAATGCTCACCCCCAGCCCTCAAAAATAAGCCACAGCTTGTGGAAAAGGCAGACCAACTTTTATTAATTAAGTAGCAATTAAAATTTTTCGAGCCTGGTCAAGTTGCTCAAGTCCTGTTGAAAAGAAACTTTCTACGTCAGCTTCTGCACAGACTTTGTGAACGGGAGCTGACGAGACTATAGCGCTTTCACGTGTTCATGATTCATGAACTGTTCTCTGATGCTCTCTTATCTTTTTCCCCTTGAAAAATTCTATTTCCACCGCCAACTGGCGATAAAGTAAGACCAACTTGTTGCAGGTGCGACGTGCACTNTTCACGTGTTCATGATTCATGAACTGTTCTCTGATGCTCTCTTATCTTTTTCCCCTTGAAAAATTCTATTTCCACCGCCAACTGGCGATAAAGTAAGACCAACTTGTTGCAGGTGCGACGTGCACTACGTACATGGCTTTTAGTGTGATTTATACCCAAGGCAGTGGATAACGTCTTGGCTGTTCCTAGAATTAGTTTCACTAGAATCTGTCTATTCAAGGCTTTTGCATGCTAAGAAGGGTTTAGGGACCGCAGGACAGATATGATAGCAACTTTTCTCCAGTTGCTCGCTTTGGGGAAAAACTTTTTCTCCTCCCTTACCCCACATCTTTCTTTTTCTGGCTTTTCCCTCTGCCAAGTAGAAATGTGTCGGTAAAGGGCCAAGAACAAGACGAGAAGAAGTAGAGTTGATTAAAGAGGAGCTCAAGATTCAACGAGAATCTTAAAGAAGGCGCACAGGTCTGCAGGCATAAGGTGGAAACTGACAGGGAAAATGTCTATCTGGTCCATATGGCTAGCAAGTAGCAAGGAAGAAAAGCTGTTAGGACCGCACAATCATCCATGCCGCTCGTTTAGAACTTTCAGTGTTATTGTGCAGCTTAACTTGGTCGAATGCTCTGGCCGTGTCGTAAATCTCTTAAACCGTTTTCATTTTACTTTCTTGTTTGCCCATGCATTAGCTTCAAGTTGTTATTCAGGGTGATTGCGTTACGGGAGCCGGAATCGAATGCTATACTGTACTCTACAACCTGTATTGCCTTAGCGTGGCACACGGTTAAATTATGCAAATCTCCAAAGGCTCTGCGGTACAGCTGCATGGCTAGATATGATCACCGTCTCTGTCTTCTTGCTTCTGGATAATTTTATCGAAATATTGCGAACATTGCCAGGATGAGGCCAATCCTTTTTACTTGTGATGTCACTTACACCGTGTAGTATGCATGAATTCATTGCATGTTTCAATCCGAAGCCCTGAAATAAATGCGGGAGGCTGCTTTCACCTTCAGCAACTGTGCCCTTTGGAGGAGTTGACTTGAGATCAGGGGAATTAAATTCAATTTAAAGTAAATTGATTCCGACCCGCATCATTTCCGCTGCTAAAAAGGTGCTGTACCACGTTGTCCAGAGTAGCTTGTCGCAATGGCTGCTTATCTTCAATAACTTGTCAGCATGGAGCTTGACAATGCGTGCTAATCCGTGCAAGTGAGTTTCTACCGGGCGTTACTCTCATCTCTGCAAATTCTCTGCAGCAGCCTGTTCAAAATTCAAACGTTACAGATGCACTGAAGAAGCAACACTTTTACCTCACCTGCAATGTCACGTAGTTCCAATAAAGTGAAATGGAAAGCAAAATCTCAGCATGAATCAGAAAGAACGTTCGTGACATATGGTAGGCACATGTTTTTCTGAACTTTAGCATATTGATAAGCACAGAGAGAGAGAGAGAGAGAGAGAGACTGAAGGAGCCAACAGTTAGAAGACTATCATCTAGCCAGAGCACGATTCCGCTGAAGTTTTTGCGCTCCCTTTGCTTTTGCCTTTGCATCATTTACAGACGACGAGAAATAATTGACTGTTCACGCAAGTAAACTGAAGGGGAGAAAATTCAGAATTTACGAAAGGCGAAGAGTCAGTGCTGAAAATAATGCATGCGAAAGTACTTGCACTTGAGCGCTAAGAACTACCCACGTGTGAATATTTGCCGAGCTGGATCTCAGCCTCTGACTGGCTCTCAGTTTCATTATGCAACTTGATTTGAATTCATAGTGTGGAAGGCATGAATGCAATCGAAATAACATGAAGGATGTGAGTTATCTCTTGCCTTTCTCTCTATTCAACCTCAGGAGCCTCGATCCTTTCTCGGGTGGATCAGTCAACAGAAGCGGAAAGGTAGACTGATACAGATATGTTTCCTTGCACAAATGGCTTTTCAGGATGCTCTTCGAGCTCGAAGCCATCTCTGCTTTCTCTGAACAGTACCTCCAATTCTCTATTTACCATGAAACCTTTTCGAATTCCCATTACGGACTCAGATACCACTGTCGTCTATCTGATAACACGAAGGGACACCTTTCCTTTGATTCTGAACGACGTGTATCCTTATTATTAGCGATAAAGTTTTGGTCCTACGGGATAGAAAAATACACACGTTGGGCGTACACAGTGATAACTTTGGGTTTGGTTCTACTTCTATACTTGGGAATGGGAATGAAAGGAATAGATGAAAATATTCATGTGATTTCAGCATCATTCAAATGAACGCCTCATTGAATCGTGGGTGCACTATAAAATCACCCGTGTTCTCAGCGGATCTTATAGACATTGTTATTTCAGTGTTAGAAAGTAATATCCGACTACGTGAATCATCCTGTCTCCAAAACGCAAATAGGTAGTAGTCTCGGACAACCATCTCGACATAAAGCAAAGCTGCGTCCACTCTGATGAGATAACCGCAGGGTATGCATACCAAATGCCACGACAACATGTCCATTAAATACTGTATGTTTTGTGCGGCGTATCCAACACAACTTTCACCAACCCCGTGGAGACATACGTCAGCAAAACATTTCTCCGATTTCAGTCAGGTTCTTATAGCCGGTGCATAAACATATAGGGAAAATAATTGGCAAGACTCTGGCGACTCTGTTCCAGTCTTGTGTAG
>VRMD01002455.1:0-13220 GCA_009872375.1 Sminthurides bifidus | reverse complement strand
TGACATTGCTTATCATCTAGTCCGGGTGATGAAACTATGTAAAGGATTTTATGGAACATTCCAAGTATTTGATTTAGCTCTGGGCTCTTGAATGACATGATGATAGAAGATAAAATCGAAATTGCAGGCGATGACATTTGTTTGAAGCAACTAGCATTAAATACCAGGCTGAAGGCTACAGTAGCATGCTGAATCATTTGATTACAAGGTGTATTCAATGATAAAAGGATCATTCATGTGCAAATGCAGGGTTAATGAATTAGTATTTGCTGATGTAACTGGAAAATTAGGACCGGACAATGTCCTCTCCGAAGATAAGAAGCAAAGAATGTACTAACTACAATATTGAATTACATCATAGAATGAATGTTCAATCTAGACCGTACTACCTGGAGTTGTTTGTACAAACCAGTCTGTGTTTTGCCATATTTGAGGAAGTTGTTTACCTGGACCTTTTGTTTTAGCGGTACTGCTGTCTCTGGGGAAAATATCCATGTGACTGATGGAAGGTGGAATACGTAAATTTTAAACATGAGGAATATCATATTCCAAGGCAACGAATTCTACTGGACCAATGAATGAAGAACGGGATGCCAGAACATGAATCGTGAATACTGAGTACGTTAATTGTGATCGGGTGGGATTGGGACTGAGAGACTCATCCTTTTGTTGTTACTTTTGTTATTCGTTCGCTTTTCCTTGAAATTGGATACTGACCGAGTATAACGATAGGGAAAACAGGCGTNGTGGGATTGGGACTGAGAGACTCATCCTTTTGTTGTTACTTTTGTTATTCGTTCGCTTTTCCTTGAAATTGGATACTGACCGAGTATAACGATAGGGAAAACAGGCGTGTTGTTTTGAGCTAATGGAATCGAGCAAGACGAAAGACGACAAGGTGAATTAGACGCTGGTATGCGGCTGGTCCTGGCCCTTTTAGCATGCTGAAACGTCGTCGTAGGCAGGTCGCCCGGACGAAAGAAAGTTTCCAAAGACAACAGACGCACCTCAATCCTCTCAGACTTGGAGTACAACCAAAAACGTATGTACATGCACAATTCATATGCTGGACTGACTCCATGAGTCGGGCTAGAATAGATCATGTTGTAAAATGTGACGACGGCTGGATGAGGACAAGCTTGGAGGCGCATAGACACAAGAGGACGCGTACTTAAGGGCCTTGGACGTTTTCCTCGGGCGATAGATTCCGGGTCGTTGGTAATCAGAGAAAGAAAAGTAGCTGAACATGCTATTCCTTTTAGCTTTACTGCCTCGGCTGCTTCACCCCTTAAACCCACCCACGAGCCGGTCGTCATTAACCGTATTTTTAAAGATAGTGAGTGAGTGGATTAGAGCAACTTATAAGTTACTTTATATACGCTCTTAGTTCATCCGCAGGCTCCTCCATGATCTCCCTTCTCTGTAGTGTGATAGCACCGCAAATGCTTTTAAGCAAACAAGGATTTGTAATTACAACGTTTTAGAATTAATTCCTCTCTATAAAGAAACCATGTGACGCAAGGAAGAAGCAAGCTGGTCGAGGCACTACACCACTTTCCGTGTCACCATAAGTCAAAATACCGGGATTGATATGAGGCAGACGGATAACATGTAAGGATCCGAGGACCCAGACAGAGGTTCCAGAGAATCTGATCGCCAGACCTGAATGATGTTAATGGGAGACTGGCGATGTGGTACAGCGTGATATGGGTCTGTGACTTCCTTAGAGCTGATCAGTTTTGCTGTTTGATTGGCTAAGGGCTCCAGCTTCGGTCAGAAGTCTCTGAACGAATGTGAGGCTGTGAACATGTGATTGTAGGTGAGCATCAGGACTGACGAGTTGTTGAAGCGAAAGCCGAGTGGGAAGATGCATTAAAATTATTTTTTTGTCCAACAAGATACGAAAAAGACAAGGGATTTTCACAAATTACCTACGATGTTGTCTCATGTTCGGTCTGGTGGTTGTCCTTGCTGCCGAGGAATTTCTCTGTTATCGTGAGGTAGCTTGATATCGACCGTTAATCGAAACCTGGAAAAGGGCTTTCGAGCAGGAAGAGATGCATACTTTTTTACTACTTGATGCAAATGCATTTTCTTCCGATAACGCAAAGCGTTATCAGACGCAGCTTAGTCCTGTTTTTTGCTGCACTTTTGCTTTCTGTAGCAGTTACGTCCGCGTTTATCTTTGTCGATAGCAGCTCTGATACCCAGTATCGTTTCCAAGGCCAGAAGTTGAGGCTGACGCCGAAGGCAAATGCAATAGCGACAGTTCTTTATCGCTCCTAGCACGAAATGCCAATAATGGCAAATTACTGTTAGTCATCGGCATGCAGCTGAAATGAATGAGGTCAATGATGGGAAAAACCGCATATTTTTATACTCCGATTCTGGGAATTCACTTTGTGTCACAAGAAAAACAAAGTCTGTTTCTGGTACCCGGCTCTGCATTACATTTTGGCTGGATTTGCCTCAAACTTGAGAGAGTATTCAAACCAGAGGTTTTTAAAACCTCTCGTCCCTCTCTCAATTCGGAGATTTTTGTTGCATGGAAAAGTGAATCTTTTTACCAGTCCTGTTGATAAGGTTCGCATTCCCATTGCGTAAAGTGCATCAAGCACGGCTTGAAAGCTGCAATACGAAGACGGAGAAGAGACGCATTTACTTTTACGACAGTCTTGTCTTTTAGCTGACTGATAAGTGAAACTAAGTCATGTTGAGATTTGGTTGAAATGCGTTTTTGTTTTAGTGAGAAGAAATGTACTTGTTGTGACATTGACTTGAAAAAATGCTGGAGCCTGTTCAGTATCTGTTTTCTCCTATTCGTCATTTACTCGTTAGCACAGACACAGAGTATGGTGGCGTGCGTAACCAAGCATCCCAAAGTGCTGAGATATCGGACTGCAGATTACCTTCACTATGTGAGATACATACAGAAAAGGAAGGCGATAGCGAACCAGTATACACGTTTGAGCATTTGCTTTTAGTCAGGAATTTGGTCCTTGGGATTTGTCGCACGGAGAATGCGTTTTTCAGGCCCATATAACGCTTGTTAAATGTTGGTGGTGATCTCTTCCATAGCTAATGTCTTCGGACAAGTTTGTTATTCTCCGTGGCCTGTTTTAAAGTTGGAAGAAATTAAATAGTAATGGATGGATGTTGAGATGGACTGGACGGATGGATTCTCGAGATAAGAAAGTACAAGTACCTGAGACCTGAAGGGATCGATAGAGCTAGAGGTAAATCAAGATTTTACAATATCCAAAAGGCAAGGCGGGATGCGCAAGCACTTGAGGTAAATGTTTCTCAGGTAATTTCCTTATTGCATGTAGTCCGGCTGGATCGGAACAAGGTCCGTAGGACAGATTGTCCTGGCTCTGACTCCAAGGCTAGAGCCCTTGTGGTCCTCGCAAGCATCCATCTACACGCACCTTTAGCCGAGTTTATCGCTATCCTGTCTGGCTGATACAGTTCAGTTCATATTGGCTTTGACTACAAGTTGAAGGCA
Source organism: Sminthurides bifidus (assembly GCA_009872375.1). NCBI lineage: Eukaryota > Metazoa > Arthropoda > Collembola > Symphypleona > Sminthurididae > Sminthurides > Sminthurides bifidus. The sequence goes on along the minus strand of VRMD01002455.1, from coordinate 9,715 downwards.
TTGAAAGCTGTGCTGTTTTAAACTTGCTTACTGGAAGTTATCCGGAGGTCTGCTAAAAGATGAGACAGGCAGTCAATACTGTATCAGTCCTCCTTTTCCAGCTTGTGGTCTGCTGCGAGAGCAGAAGGCAACGAACAGGAAGGAGCGTGTGTCCCTTAAGTTCCTTAAGGCCAGCAGGCCAATTTACAGTCCACGGGCACCAGGCGGCGGGCAGGGGGTATGTGTACTAGTAAGAATGACTGTTACATGACCCGTTCTTTTCCTCAGTGTTTATGTACAGGCGCCGGCCATTAGGATCGCATATATTCCGAACAATGGGCTCTGTTGAGCACAAAGGGAAACCACCTTTTCCATACATTTATTTACTTAAGCCTCCGAGGAGCCTCTCAAAGAAAATAATGTGGCACAAGCCAAATAAGCTCTTTAGCATCAATTGGAAAATAATAAAGATCCGATTTATTGACTTCGAGCAGCAATGTCTTGAATTATGGACGCTTCACCCGTCTTCATGCTCGAGTTTGTTTGAACTGCCAGTTCATGACGAATGGAGACTTCATCATCCCCAGCTTTAGGTGTCTACGGACATGGCGAGGAACCAAACCAGAATTTGCAAAAAGCTACATTTTTTTGAACCGGTCTAAAGAAGAGCGACATAGGTTCGTAACCATAGTAACGATCACAATTCCTGGAAACAGAGCTCTTAAACATCTCAAATTGCTCCAGACAAAGCCCAAGAATCAAATCGATAATGACACCCCAGCCAACATTGTCATTACAGGTCTTGCATTACGTAATCAGAACAAAAGAACGATTGGGAAAAGGAAGATTATCGCACAGGCCGAGAGTGGAATATTGCAAAGGCTGGAAGGGACACATGGGTCGTTGATAGCAGGAGGATGTTGATTTTAGTCGGACGGATCTGTCTCGTTAATATATTATTATCTGAGTTCAGACAGATTCCCTCTCGTACACGCCGTAGGAGAGCTGGAGATTATGACGAAAAAACAACTGAAATTACTCCGACGACCTATAATGGATGTGCATGCATGGCTCGGAAGAAAGAAAAGCTTTTTGAAAATTACACGTTCTCTCTTTATCTACTCGTAGTTAAGCGGGGAGACTGAATCACGATGATGATGATGCACTGTGCAGTGCATACGAATGCGTGTGTGTTTCCATGTCGATAGTAAAGAACCGACTCGTTCAAACTTGCATTTCCCCTAATAAGTGGTTTGAGGTGGGCAGTTTTTCTTCCCGAAGAGGTAAAAGATTCTCTCCAGTTGTTTCACAGACGTCGTCGGATTTTTCCTATCATCGCACTTCCCAGAGCGGTAAAATCCTTTAAGGCGACTCTGCCTTCAGCCCTGTCCAGACCGTACATGAGGTACAGTATTACCAGCCCTATGACTCGCTCAGTCCCTACAGTACACCGTATCTCACTTTTGGCTTCGGGGAATGTCTCAGACTTAAGAATACGGCGAGACGGATAAGCAAACCCTCGTGCTTTTCCACTGAACCCATACACCTCTCTTGGTTTTAGGCTAGGACTTTTGAGCCAGAGGCTGGCTGCATTGCTCCCTCTCTTTCTCTCATAGAATGCAAGGAGAAGTTTGTTGTAGGTGATCCGCTCTCTCAGGGAGATTTTTCCCTTGGGAAGCAAACAACTTTTACCGCATGAGGAGTACCACCAGAGCATAACATCCCGCTGGCTCAAACCTCGTGCATTCTCACTCCTCTCCTCATTTACCATCAGACCATGAACGGTGAAGGGTGTCGCTTGAGTTTCTCGGCATGTTGGAAACATTGTGTGATTACTGCAAATTGTGTCGAGGCTGATTATTTTGACAAAGTCCATTTGTGTGTTGCGCTCTCCTGATCATTTTGGGATCACGGTTGCTATGGAAACCAGCCTTTGTTTAGTTTCACGGTTGTGAACATTCCAGTTTCTGAAGGAATGTGAAGGAAGGATTTTGTTCCTTGAAACAGTTGTGAGTGGTGACATACGAGATTTCCGGTGCGAATCCTCGTGGTTTTGCATTGACGGATTGCTCTTGTCAGCAAGTTGAACAAAAAAAAATATCATGGCTTCGAAAATCACAGGAGGAGTTCGGCGGAAGCGAAATTCTTTGCAGCGTAAAAACAGCGTGCCTACCAGTGCTTGTGGGAGATAAGGCGGAATTCGAAGTTAGTGAGTTAATGAAGAGCGAGAACGGACAGATTTTTGTCGAAAGACAAATTGAGGACGAAGCGGATTTAGTGGAAATTACCGACGGTGTCATTTTACCCGCAAAGAAACCCAATAGTCAGCCTGAAAGGGACTCAAGGAAAACTACCAAAGCAACAGGTTTGTTTGCCAATTTCACGTGTTTTAAATCCTACTTGTTACAGCACCGGCTTTGTGTTTACTGCATGCCAGGGAATTGGAATTCAGTCGGCGTTTACTTATTCGCTAGTGTAAATTAGGTTGTGGGTGTAGCGGAACCCACGAGAGATGGCAAATTGGTGCTTTCGAGGAAGAGAATGCGATAAGACAGCAGCATTCCATGAGGATTTACATTACAGGCGGTATATGAAACGGAACAGGAAAATATAGAGAGGAAGAGCATAAGTAGGATAACGTATGACGGAGGATGAGAGCCATTAAAAAGTTAGAATTGCACCAATAAGCAGTTATGAAGCCGTAGTATGGTGCTAACGCACAGTGGAGACTCTCAAGAAAATTTATGAACCTTGGTGAACTGGGGTGAATGATATTTTGTGAAAATGGGATATGAAAGGACGATCAGGATCATTATATGAGACAGTGTAATGAATCGGGGTTGACTTGAAGTAGGAGTTTGAAATCATGAGATTAGACTTGGGCTTGCTTGATCTGATTACTGGTTTCGGCTCTCGTGTCATGATTTATCTTCATTCTTGCGAATGATCTTTGATCTAAATTCAGGACAGAGTGGCTTATTTCACAGACGCAATTTGCTGAAATAATAAACTGCGAGCCAGTTGCCTGCCTTTTGGTCGAGTGAGAGTGAGGACGGAGCGATAGCTGTGACAGATCTGTTTTCACCCTCAAAAAAGGAACTAGGCAAATAAGTTTTGTAATTATCTTCAGTGGAAATGCTTTGAGGGCAATTAACCACAGGACCTGCTTACTAGCTCGAGCTCCAGTTTGTCTAGCGAATTTTCGATTAGGGTCCAGGGTCTATTGTAAGAATGGCGGACTTGTCCACTGACTCACTGTGCAAATAATCGGGATGAGGCTGTATTCAAGATGGATTTGAGGTGTCATTCATGGCCTTTATTGCGTCCAGGTGATGGTGAGTGACTGTTCAAGTGTAACACATGGCTGTGTTTGCCGACGCTTAAGTATCATCCCTGCGCATCTTATCCAAGGTGGACGGGGATGGAGAAAATTGTTTGTCACCATTCATTTCATTGTCTTATCGTCTGTTTACATGATTTAAAAGCTGGGAACTGCCAGCGGCACAAGCCTCAGCCTGGAAGGTGGGGGTGGGGTGGGAAGTGGAAAATTCTTGGTGAGTTGAAATAGGTCGATGGAAGGATGTGACAAGATTGATCGAGGTAAAGGCTTATGTGAATTGGGTCGGCGATTTTTTTTCCCGCAGATTCTAAAGTCTTGAAGTAATCTGTAGGGTATATTAGGATCGGAGTTTTTTTTAATGCCTTTAGCCATTCGTCAAAAGGTTAAGTAACAGGTACAGAAGCTTGAATTGTTACTTTTTTCGCATCGAGCAATAGCAGAAGCCAAGATTTGCAAATCTGTCGAGGTCCAAGTGTAGATTACCTGCTAATCGAATCGAGTTCCTCTATCAGTTAACAGACCGGGTGGACTGAGCAAACCTTGAGCCTTTTCAATATTTGTCTGTGGTTTATGATGTTGGAGAAACAAGTTTTTGCGTATAATATATTTTTCTTTAACTAAGCGTAATGAGATTCGCGGCTTAGGATTACATCTAGTCCGGTGCACTCCACCGTGAGCCGTCGCCGTAACGTATTAACAACAAGTTTGGGTTGAAAATTGCAAACTCCCTGTAACGACTTGAGTAAGATATGCAAGAACAGCAGGAGCAGTCGCTGAATGAGCCGATGATTATTTACTACGACAAGGTAGGTGAGTTGCCGGCGCCAGCATTCCGCTATGTTCTCGAGTGAATGCACACACGTAAACATACGTATTTCGTTTAAATACTTAAGCGACTTAAGTCAAGGTACAGCTTTCAAGAAGTAATTGCTCTAACGAGTTGTTCAATTTCTCAACGTAGAGCATTAACTCCGCGTAACTGGTGCACATGGGGTTTGCCAGGTCTCTGAAGGAAATGAATTGGCCTTTCATCCTGGTCTGCAATTCAGATTGCTTCACATGTTTCAGTTTTAGCCTGCGGATTCTTCAAGCAGTTGCAGCAGTTTCCTCGAGTAAATTCACAGGCTTGTATGACACAGTCAGCTCAGTTTACTCCTCGGAGTAGGGAGATAATTAATTATAAGTATCTCTAGCTTAAAACCTGACTGTTTCAAGCTTGAAGCTGAAGCTGGTGTTGCAGTAATTTGTGCTAAAAATAAGAACGTAACCATGGTAACCATAGATACTTGCAAGGATTTCTTAATGCAATGCTTCTCAGGTTAGTGCTTAATGAAAGTGCTGTAATGCTGACTGAAGATCTCAAAGTACAGCACGTGGGGCATGGGGGGTCAGATGATAGGTTTGACTGGTCACGAGTCACGAGTAGGGAGGTTCCGCTTCGTTTTCACCGTATGTGGTATTCAACGATTTGTGATCGTGAAGGATGACCCACGAAATTGCAAGATTGGAATTCATGTAAACTTGAGATGGGGAATCAAAATTGGTTATCCAAAATCTCATGGAAGATTTCTGCAGTGTGCAAATATCTCCGTGCCACTCTCACAGTTAGGCATAAACCACGGCTCCTCCAAACTTTTGCACATTCTGTATCATAAAGGGCATGTGCAATTTCCAGTCTGATTACACTCATGAATATTCTTCGTGTCTCCTTGTGATTAGTCTATTCATTTCCTTGGACTGGAGCTAAGTAAGCTAATACTTTTCCTTGCATTGCAGCTGGACTCATTTCCATTGGCTTCACGCTTAGATCAGGTCGGTTAAGCTTGTAGTCAGTTCTTGCTCTCAGCAGTTTATTTAAAGGTTATTATAAGGTGGGTATGAAAATAGAGTGGCCAAAAAGAGAATTTGTTTATCATGAGAAATGTGTGCGATTTGACTTGTACGGAAGGTGGATAATGAGCTGCTTTGGTGGTGGCGCCGTCTCCTCATTTTGCATTCGTGCCATAACCATGTAGCGAAATAAGTTTTTTAGAGAACCTGATCTCATGGCGGCGAAACTTGTAGCATGCACTCATGCCGTAAACTTGTTACACAAGGAGCCAAATGCCAAACAGGTATGAGAGGGTGTAAAGGCTCCGACAGACTGGTTGGAAAATTGCAAAAGGCGAGAGAAAAGGCTAGGAGCAAACTACCAGCTCGTATAGTAATAACCACGTCGTTGGGATGGTCAGCAGATAAGATAGATACGGCAGTTTGGCATTTGAGCAGTATTTGCCATTTTCTCCGTGTTCCTTCTGCTTAACTGCATACTGCTTCACGAGTTCACAAGTCTTTCCGCCGCATACTTTTGCCTGTAGTATCTTTGTGGGAATCTGAGGTAATCAACACTCGGGATTTTGTCACTTGATTGTAGATGGAATGAAATGATGCGTACGGCGGCGGCGTCCTGGCGTGGCAAACCTATGTAACGATTCTTGTTCAACATGGGCAAGTATGAGAAGGAGTTTGCAATCTGCAATATTATGTATGCCTGTAATCCAGTCCAGATCAAAGGGAAAAGTTCGTGGAAAGAGTGCATGGGAAGGGGACCAGAGAGAGAGAGGAACTGTAGTAGACATTCTCGTGAGGATGCGGAATGCTCGCTTAGTGTGGTGGCTGTATGCAATTTTTGCTCGTGTAATTGGCGTTGGGGCGGGTTTCTGCACATGATTCTCTAACAACAACGTATCATTCATTATAAACTTGTATAAAAACATTGTCGCCGTCTGTCCGCGTCCACTGGCGTCTCCAACCAGTTGGCGCAAAGTTAATGGCATTGCTTGCGAATATTGTGATATGATGGAAATTTATAAATCATCTCTCCAACCAGGCGGAATGCCGCACCGCAGTTTGCAGGTCGTAGTGGAAGTGGCAGGCAGAGCGTAAAGCAAACCTTGTCATTCCTATCAGCCGTGTAATGTATGCAGTCTTGTCTTCGGCCATATGTTTAGGCTCCATTGTTCTAAAAAGTTTGCAATGCATAGGCTTGAGAAGGGAAGGTGTGTAGTGCTGTATTGATGGGAGTTTGATATGCTAGATGTTGTGTAAAACTCTTAGAGTATTAATAGAAGGAGAGAGAGAAGGTACTAGAACTTGTTGTTTGGAGAAGAAGAACAAGAAGATTCAGAGGATGATGATGATGGTAATGATGATGAGGGGGACTGTCGCTCAAATTGTGGTAAAATATAGCACACATCAGAGTATTTACATTGATTGATTGGAGTGTAGAAACTAATTTTAGTGGATTTGCCGCCTATTGTTTCTTCATTCCTGTTGCAGGAATTATTTTGCATGCATTTGAATACTGAACAGTCTGTGGTTCCTTTGATCTCGCTGATGAGTGGAATTAGCAACATGCTGTTTCTCGTCATTTTGATAGAATTCATTCGCGAAGCTGTTGCTTGTCAATGTGGGAATTGCGAAATTGCACAGGAGGACAGACAGGATTCGTACGTTTGCTTGTCAAGCCTTTGCGACTGGTTCACTTGCACTTTGAAGTGTCAGGTTTCATGTCACTTGGTGCAGAGATGCAGTTTCTGTGACGACTTTGACGCATCTGCTGATATTTGATACTGGGGTACTCAATGTAATTTGTCCGCCGTTGCTGATTTTGGAACTGTTTTTCGGTTGGGTATAATGGAACTCTGTGCATTCTAGCAGTAGCTCAAGTGCAGTAACCTCCAGTAGTTAGAGACGATACTTCAGGCCATATTTGAACATCCACTATCGTTTTACTCTTGCTGCTATGTTGGCCGATGAAATTGGCACTTGCTGTCTCTGGTACATGTCAGTTCCGTCCGATGCCAGGAAAGGCAATTAAATGTTTTATTTCCTGTTTCTTATCTGCCGATCTTTAATTTCCGCCGGGGAGGAATTCGCGAGCGGAAATGCTGCCTCTTGTAACTGTATGAAACGGTCCATGTGTTTCCACTTCCAGTTTACCCTATAGAGTTATGTACATACATGCATGTGGACATGCATAGGAGTTAAATGCCTGAAGCTCACTACTTCTCTGAGCTCACATGACCGATTTTGTTTTCTTAAAGGCAGACGACGGATTTAATTAAGATTATAGCACGGAGCCGCCGGCGTTGATTGGCTTAGGTAAATGAAAAGACAAAGGATTTTGGGATTACAGTAGCATCTGGGGATTGCTTTCCACTTTCTGTTTGTGTAGCGGAATAAGTATCAACGTATCCAGTCTTATTGAGTCGACTGCTTATGCATTATACGGAGGACAAAGTCTGTCACAGTCTGGAGAACAGGAGACACTGTCTTAGTAGGAGGTAATTGTTTCTCGAGAGGATGGTTTGATTCCCATGCCTAATTTCGACGTTCAGTGCGTATAGGTAGATAGACTGTGGCGATTCTAGAGTAGGACCATATGACGATCATGACGATGACATGTTGTATGGCTACAACACATTGTTCTAGGGTAAGTGGCCCATTCTCCCTCTTGTGTTCTGGTTATTGTGCGGAAGGGGCATAATGGACAAGTAATATAATTGTGATAATCCGGTCGGCGACAGGCGCCGGGAAGTTGTTCCATTATTCTATGAGGTGCACACATACGGTTGTCGAGTCTCTCAAATTCTCATATCAATCCTTTCAGTCTCAGTATAATGTCCTCCAGCTCCAACCCTTGATTGCTAGGATGCTATAGGACCTGTGTCACAAAAAGTTAGAGGCTGGTGTCAAAGCCATAGTAGCCTATGAGTTTGCTGTTTCAGTATTTAGTAAATACACGGCTTGAATTGGAATTGCTCATGGTTTTGTCTGAGACGAGGGAGTGTAATTAATATAATGAAGGAATTGGAATTGGAGCCAGTTATCTTCACGATGAGGATGAAAATCGTAACTAAAAGTATTGGCATTGGTAGACTTGTGCTTCGTGAGATTATAATTACTTGCAAATGTGAAGTAATCCCAATTACGTCGGCGGCCGAGTCCTTCAAGTGGCGAATTAGTCGCTGTTTGGCCTATCTGATGCTTAAATTAGAATGGGTAATGAGATCATGTCTCACTTTGTTACTGTGGTAAAAAAACGTGTTGCTCTTGCCGGTAGCGGTTTATCGGATCAAAGGATCGAATTCAAATTACTTTTGTCTCAGTCTCAAGTATCAGTAATAAGTTGGGATGCATGAGATCATGGGTATGGAATGATGGATGGTATGATTTGAACCACTGTATTAACTGCAAGAAGAGCTTCTGCAAATCCTTCATGGTCAAAGCTGGAGTATGAGGAAATGGTAGTGCTGATGGGGGACGAGCCTCATGGATCAAAAATTCACACAGCTGATGAAACACCAATTTAAATCTCTCCTAGCGCCAGGATGGCGGAGGCCAAAGCTTTATCATGGAATTGCAAACGTTTTTGGTTATCTCATAGGCTGGAGACAGTCTGCTTTGACAGTGAATCATGTGCTGATAAGCTGGCTTTGAATTCAAAGGAAGTCTGTTCATGGTGCAAGTATGCACACGATTGTGTCCCGGAAGGGAATATGCATTTGGTATGATCGAATCCAATTAATTGACAGTAAGTGACTTTGGATGGTTTGTAAGGAAGCTTGTTGCAAAACTCAGGTGGAGGTTTATTCATTTCAGGCGGTGAATTTAGAGTCAGGAGGTTTTGGTTCCATTGCTTCAGGCACGCACTCTCAACCAGGACACAGTTAGCATTGTCTCAGACTCGTTTCACGCAACATGGAAAGGGGTTGTAGTTCATCGTGCTAGGTTTTTGGGAAAAGTTTCTGAATTATAGCTCAAACAATTGGATTATTTACACTGACTCCAGACGAGACGAGGGTGAGAGACGAGAGTGAGGAACCACTCCGGCATGACGAGCTGGACCTGTCTGCAGCCTTATGTACGTGTAATGAGATTCTGATAACGTTGATTTTGATCAGCATGGTGGCTGACGGACTGTCGCCAGAATTTACAACTCTCCTTCGTCCCAAGGATCCTCTGTGACTCCTTTTCCTGTCCTTCCAAACATGTATCACTAACAGTATAAGGCTGCGAGCTTCAGAAGCACAATAGATTGAAATGCAACCTTTTGAGAGCGGCCAGTCTGCAGGACATTACCTGTTCAGATGTTACCTGCATCAAGTACCGCTGGCGTTGTATGCATGTCAGTATTTGTCTCTAAATCCTGCATCTATGTCCAGAGTCCAGACACGGCCGGGTGTTCAGTAGTTGAAAATTATCTTGCTGAAGGCGAGCCAGGTAATCAGAAGCAGACAGAGAGCGGAGCGAAAACAAACGAATGCTTTTAGTAATTAGACGTTCATAAAAACAATTGTAAATGATGTCTCCTCCTATAGCTGGAATTGGTTGACCTGGGTCATGGCATGGACC